>CAXAJY010000023.1:0-22500 GCA_963969285.1 Odontomyia ornata | reverse complement strand
TAAAACTAAGAACAGGTGGAGCGCGCCCGATGGCTAGCCCATTTTAGCGAAAAAGCCTTCCCTCGTGGCGGCTCAGATTTGACAGAATGGAAAGACCGAGGTTAAAGATCCATTTTATTTTTTTTTCAAATTTCTATAAATAAACAACTGTCCAATTCCTTTTAACTACCAGAAAAATTAGGAAAACGAGAAAGAAAAAACAATTGTGAACTACGTAAATTTCAGGATATTTTTCTTTGTAATTATTGTGTTCTTGATTGATAACTTTAATCTTTTTATCATTAAAATTATTTAGTCTAAGTCTCGAAGATAAAAATAACAGAATAAAAACAGAGAACAAAAAAAGTTTCACGATAAAATCCATTAGCAATGGAATATTCGGCGGATCCGCAGTTATTCCTTTATAATAATTCGAGGAATTTCGTATTAGTTTCAGGTTAATCAATACAAATATGTACTTTCGATATCGAAATACAACAACGCTTTTGTCTTTTAATCTACCTACCTAATCTATCGATAAATTCCGATACAATAAAAACTGACAAAAAAAAAGGAAATACATGTATATAATAACGATAATTAAAACCCGTTACTAGAGACGCTTTATACTAGCGAAACCAAATCTCAACATGATTGCATGAAATTTGATTCTTCTTAGTCCAAAATGGATGTTACAATTTGCTTTACTTGTATTCTCTTTAATTACTTGTGACTACTGTTCAGCACTGACATCTTTCGGGTCGACACTTGTCAATTTCTAATTCGTTTGATATTTAATCGCGTTTTAGGGAGCAAACAGCTCTTCGATTACCAATAAATATTCATAGAGCTGCGCGACCATCAATAGAAGATTGCCGTCGAAGCCCAAGAAACACTCGCTACACGCTGACGTTGTACTCAATTTCCAAAAGTCGTATCACGCGATGCGTTAGCTCGCTACGTGAGCAAGATTCAAACAGATAGTACGGCCGATCTTCGTGTTTCTCTAACTTTTGCAGAGGTATGATTTCCCTACAATGGACATTTCACAAAAATAAAGTCTTACTTGTAAGCTCACGAATTTCAGAGCATAATTTACGCAGTACTAAGCAGGAGAAAACATGGTTCGATGAAATATGAAGCTACTGTCAAACTACTCAGACAGAAGCAGAATCTGACCCGTGATCTCATCCCGCAATTTGGCTCTAAATGAACACTACGCCGTCAGTAAACTGTTGATATCTCTTTGGATGAACACATAGATGTGGCAGTGTTTGTTGTAATATGGTATGCGCGAGCGCACCGATCTCTGTCGTATCACAGCACTTCGGAATTCTAACAACATACACTCAAACCTGTTTTTGTGCATTGGATAGGGACCGCATAAAAGAAATCGCATAAAAAAAATTTCCAAAACGTCACGACTACCTATAAGATATAGTGTAATGAATCATGCGACGCCGCTGGTGCCCACTACCAACACACTTCGCTGCTAGGTGGCTTGTCATTTTACGTTGGTTGCGACCAGTGCACATCCCACGTCTATTTTGTCGTCGGATGCCAACAGAATTTGACAGCCACATGGACTTGAAGTGTGGGGGTAGTGGCCGCAACGCAGAAGAAGGTTATAATCTAATCTCGCGTATGCCTGCATCGTACACCTACTTGTAAGGGTAATTAGGTAAAGTTAACGTGCGTCGCGGATAAATTGTAAAATCGCATCCCCATAAATAGTTCGTAAAAGAAAAAAAAAAAAAAAAAAAACTGGCGAGGAGCACAAATACGAAGTGGCCGCGACGCAGAAGGAGGTTATATTGAAGGGCCGCCACGCAGCAGGAATCAAACAGGACGAACGGTGCACCAATACGAGGTGGTCGCATGTAGGTATAACCACGAAGTTTCTTTAAATTTTCGGAGATTTGTGTAATATTTCGATTTTGTATCGCTAACAGCTGGTCGTGTTCAGTACCCAGAACTGGCCCGACGGTCGATTCATCCCGGAAACTCTTTCAATCCCCTCAAAACGGCGTTGGAAACAAGAGTGCAAGAAAAAACAAAAAAAAAGGCATACGGATTCGTGTCGATGACGAAGTATGATGAAGCTGCAATGGCGATACGTGCTCTTAATGGATACACGCTCGGCAAACGGCTGTTGCAGGTTAGTTTTCAAACGATTAAATCCGAGTAGGGAGCGCAGGTGACCGGCGCGTAGATGCAGACAGAATCACGTAACATACCCCCTCTTGGGCTTCATTCATATAATATGTATTGTTTCGAACCTTCCATGCTAAAGTAAATGTTTATAAGTTCACGCGTCCACAACGAAGGGGATACTCGTCGCTCTTGAGCATAGCATACTCACATAGTAGCCCCTCCAGTTTGAGAAAAATAGTAATTAAACTAAAAATGGAATGATCCTAATTTTCAACTATTATCTTCATACAAATCAACTGTCCTGCCTGCACCGTGGGGCGAATTGTTAGTGCTAATGACCTCGTGGGTATTAGTGAATTTAATCTTTTTTCATGTGCGTTTGGTGGATCGACGACAAAACGAGTTTTACCTAGGGGCGGGCATGTATCAAAGTTAAAACACTGTCTTTTTTTCTTACACTGTGGCAGCCACATTGAAACTAGGCAAACCGAACAGTGAATGTCAACTATACAAATACTTTTTGTTCCTGAAACTTCCTATCAAACTTTAAAACTCGTTGGTCATGCATCTTGGAATGTTTCCATGCGCAAAAGAGCTCGTATTTTTGGTTCGTTTTATAAAGAAGACAGTAGGCCCTCGGAAACTACTGCAAGTGGACAACACAGGGCAAATGTAACTGTGGCTACTTTGTGAATGTACGATGCGCTTGAGTTGGCAATATAATTTTGAAAGAAAACAAGCCTTACTTTTAGAAAGGAAATCATCCTATTTACCGATATTTCACCTGATAACAATTACTTATACTACATAATTTCATAATTGGCAATTCGAAGAAAATAGGAGAGGACTAGAAGAAGCTTTGTCACTTGCCTTGTATTCAATAAAAATTGCTTGCTTTCGAATTCATACTTTTTTTAATTACACTCGCGCCCAAATACGGCTTTTGGTTTAAGCAGTCTTCAAATCTCCAAATATGTTTCACTCACCTCTTAACTCAATTTTCTAAATATGCAAAATCAAAAGGTGAAAATGGGATAATCGGAAAAAATAAGGACCTAGAAACTCATCTAAAGCAAAAAAAAAATTTTCCATCAGGGATAGAATGTAGAGTAGCCTTTTCAAGATAATTGCTTTAGTTTGTGGTAATTTGACCGTAAAATTTATGTAGTAAAATGATTTAAATGACCAGCGCAACAAAATAGTGTCTTGTTTCGTAGTTGTCCAAGATGGTTTAGAGCTGATTGTAAAGTTCAGATGCCAGTGTCATCAGGACCCAGCATTTATATTTTCCAGAACTTACAAAAGTGGCAATTCATATCTTTTTTCATGTATCCTAAGGATCGATTTTTACCATCGATGATTCAGATTTGCTTATTTTATATATTTAAGTATGGACAATAATTATTGTGTCTTGTAAGTAAAAGAAAACAATATAAAAAAATAAATGATCAAACAGGAAATTTCAAATGACATGTTAAAACCGCGGACTTATGATTGATATGTTCGTAATATTGATTGAAGGTTAATCAGTTACAAAGTCACGAGCAGAAAAGTCCCCTTTGTTTTCTCGCTCTTATCAGCCTTTACAACATCCTTAAAATGGCTAGCAATAAAGCGTCTGTAGTACTTACATTTTGGTTTGTCCGAAGTTCTTAAGTCATTCAATATTGAGACAACATTAAACATAAGTCATTTGTAAATGCTAGATACATACATACTTAACTTAATGAATTTGACAATTAAAACATAATCACAAAATTAAAAACATATAAGATGATAAGTACATTTTGAGAAGTTTAAGCATTACGTAGAGCAGTAAGAGAAAAAAAAAAATATAAAATAAGGCATTCAATTACTATTATTTAGATTTTGTAATCAATTTGGTCTCGTGCATTATACTTTTCTCCGTTTTTATACACCATTCTCCTTACATGTTTTTAGGTATCACTAATTACTTTTGCGACGATATACCTCGCCTGATTTTTAGTTGAAACCGAACGTATTTTATATTTTGTACGCATTCACGGCAAGAGTAAATCGCATTGGATTTCTCAAATCATAATCGATATAAAAATTCAATTGCATAATAAAGAAAAGCTGAAAATTGAACTAACAACTGAAAGTAATTCCATTTTGTAAAAAAAAAAAAAAAAAATTTTAAGAAAAAAATCTCAGTATAAATGGCGAGTCCAGAGATGTGTCAACAATAAACATGTAAATACCCCGCGAAACATAAAAAAAAATGGAATAATTATTAAAAACATAGTAATTTTAGTCGAGAATAGAATCGAAAAGAGCTAGCGAGAAGAAATATATATCTATAGTATACACAAAATTTAATTTTAATATTAAGTTTTCTTTGCATAAACTTTACAAGAGAGAAGTAACAACGCTAATTTTAAGATCATTTCGTAAGCCCTAGGATTAGTTGGTATACATTATAAACTTACTCTACTACCGATACAATTTGATAATTTAGTTTTAAATGTCCTTATTTTTCACATGAATGTTTTTATAACACCACAACATATGGAAGTTATTTAAATTTGATTTTTTCAAACTCGCTATTTTTATTGGTACAATTTATCTTTTGAAATTATAATTGAGGAAAATTACAATCAAAAACATTTCCTCGAAACATAATTATAACTCTACTTTTCATCATCTTTAACATTTTTGTACATTATTCCACAACAACTATAAATATTTTATTAAAGAATAATATGAATTGCTAACGAGAAACACGACTTTCCTTTCCAGTGATTCTTCTTTTCAGCGGGAAATGAGGTGCAGGGTAAGTATGCCGTCGCGAGGGTAGGGTTTGAGAAAATCCGCTGAAGTCGGTTTCGCGTTGCGCGCGGTACGCGGTACCTTAGTTGTTTTTGATTTTTCTTTAACGTAGCTTTCGTCGGGTTGAGTTAACGTAGTATACTTTTCGGTACCGCGTCGGAAATTCGGGAACGCGAAATAAAAATTAGATTTTGTTCTTTTGACTGGTCATAGGAAGAAATACGGAGTAACGTAGAATAGGTTTCCTCTCCGTATGGTTTTGTTTTGTAACGCGTTTGAAAACGGGCGTGTATAGGTGGCTGAAATATGTAAATGAGCGTAACCCATTCGGAGACCCGCAACCGAAATCCTCTCCGATCTAGCTGGCCGACAAGCAGCCACCGCGTGAATGGGTTACGGTGCACGGATTGGTTGACCGGTTGGTACCATCCGTTGGCACTACTCTGACTTAACGTCTAGAACCGATGAGAGGTCGGTTCCGCGTTCGCAAGTAAATTTTAAAATAATCATTACAATAGTTTTCGCAACACAATTAAAAAAAAAAGTTTTTTTTGTGCAATCAACAAGGACCGCATAAAAAATTTCCCTTAGGAAATTAATCAAAACCTTAGGAAGTTTGCTTTTTAAAACGAAATTAAGACTTGGAATCTCACCTAACCGCTTGGAATCTGATTTAGAAAATACACATGTGAAAACTTATTTATATTTTATTTTCATATATATGTAATAAATTTATGCACATACACAAAATTTTTCAAAATGTATTAACATTATCCTTATGAGTCTGACAATACGCGAACTTTCTTGTTGTAAACTGGTTCAAAATCACTTTCGTTACTTGAAGATACTACCTCGCAATCGTTTCGAGTTGACTTATTTTCGGCTACCATGTAGTCGGTGATCAGTTTTTGCAACGACTGTTGGTTCACTAGACGCTTGTATATGCCTCGGTAGCCAGATATACAAGATTGAAGCTCCTTTTGGAATTTTGAAGTTCTTTGAAAATTTGAATCGATTGCAAGAAAATAACTTACTAACTTTCGACAAAGTTGGAGTCCTGCATAGATTTGATCTGCTGTCGTAGAATCGTGTTCTTCATGTCCATTAGTGTCATCAGTTACATATTTTGAAATGTCATCATCCCTTACGGTATCATCCTGAATCATTTCGGCAATATCATTTTCACTGAATTTGTCAAACCCGTCTCCGCCGATTATATGTCCTAGCGTAACGATTGCGGTTGTTAGCATTGATGTGTTATCGGTTACACTTCTATCAATGACACATTCCGGCCACACTGCTTTCCAGCATGCATTTAATGTGTGTTTTTTATTTCTCTAATTGCTGCAGCAGCGTGGTTTATGCAGTCCAACATCGAAAACTTTTTCCAGACTTCATTCAAAGTTAATGTATCGTTCTCAAGTGTTTCCAAAATGTATCTGAAAGTTAGCTTCACGTAGTGTTTCTTAAATGCTGCGATTATGCCCTGATCTAATGGTTGTATGAGGCTTGTCGTATTGGGCGGTAAAAATACTACTTTCACATTAGGATGCTCTATACAAGGATGACCGGGTGCATTGTCAACAATTAGCAGCACGTTAAAAGGAAGCCCCATATCATTCATATATTGTTTAACTTCTGGAACGTAACAATCGTTGAACCATGTTGTAAAACCATCTGTTGTAACCCATGCTTTTTTATTTGCCACAAAATGGACTGGAAGCTCGGCTACATTTTTACCCTTTAGCGCACGTGGGTGCAGTGACTTATTTATCATAAGAGATTTTAACATTCTCGCTCCAGATGCATTGCTACAAAGTAAGAATGTTACTCTATCTTTTGCAGCTTTGAAACCACTTGCAGTTTTCTCAGGCATCTTTTTCCAAAATAATTCTGTTTCATCTGCATTGAATACTTATCCGGGCAGTACCCACCATCTTCAATAATGTTTGCTAAAACTTTGGGATAATTTTTCGCGGCTGTTTCATCAGCGGATGCAGCTTCGCCTTTTTTCTTCAGATTGTGAAGTGCGTGTCGTTTTAAAAACCCAGCAAACCAGCCACTATTTCCAGAAAATTTTTGGCTTCCAATTTGAGACGAAGAACAAGACGGCTCTGAATTCTTCAGCTGATTATAAAACCGTATAGCTTTCTCTTTGATTAATTCTCCGTCAATAGAGATTCGCTTTTCGGTTAGTTCTTGAATCCACAATATGAGCGCCTTCTTCGTTTTTTCTATTAAAATGTTCTTTGAATACGAAACCCGTTTAGCGCTTTCCTTTGTGGCACACTCAATCGATTTATTTATTTCGCCTGCACGTTTTCGTATGCCTCGTATAGTGGATTCACCTAATCCAAATTCTTTACCAAGAGCTGTAGATCCCTCACCCTCTGCTATTCGCTTTAAAATCGTTGTCTTAATTTCTAACGAAATCGCCTTTCACTTCGCTTTGTATTTGCCCTTATTCATTTTTAGTGATTGTCTGAAAATAAATTTTACAAAATTTTCAAAATTTAATTCTAAATGAAAAAATTTTCAAATTTACCTTTAGTTTACGCTGTGAAATGAACCTTATTTTATCGGCATTAGCATATGCAAGCATTTTGCACGACGTCAATTAATATAAGAGTTAACAGACGCAAGATTATTTTTTTATTAAATCAGATTAAATTTAGCGGACTTGTCACTCGCGCAGATCGGATACGAATAAAAAAAGCAAATCTTTGTTCCTTTCAGGTTGACTTCGAGTACCTCCTCATTAAAACATATAAAACAATGCATGAGGTTAGTCATCACTTATCTCATTAGCAAAAACCCATTCAACGACCTAACGAGACACGCATTCGCTTTCAGGAAAACCCGCGCTAAGATTATACAAATATCCTTCAATATTTATTTCGTATCTATGCATTTGTGCTTTGCTACGCAAGTATCCCATCACAATAGGTAATCGCCTATTATCTCATTAGCATAAAAACAGCTCAGCCACGTAACGAGACACGCAGTCGGTTTCATGAAAACCCGAACTAACACGACTCAGATGTCCTTCAATCTTTATTTGTTATCAATGGGCACTTTCAGATACAGCCATAAAATCACACCCGAAAAAGGTCAAATATGGGCGAGAAGGATGAGATCCACTAATAGCCTCGCATCCTTTTCGTCTATGATGTGTCAGTTTTATAAGTTTAACGCTTATTATTTAGGCTACTACCTAAAGTGCCCAATCCATTTTTCCAAACCAATATGCTAGTTCGAATTGCATTGTTTTGCAAGTACATTCTTGCAGGTTCAACTATAAAATTGTTGTTGTAAATAAAATAACTCATCTTCTTACTGATAACTTCGTCAATTATGTTTCAATTTGATTAAAATTTTCAGTCCCCGCACAAAATAAACCGCACAAATAAAATCGCACAAATAAAAAATCGCACAAATCAAATCGCACAAATCAAATCGCACAAAAACAGATTTGAGTGTACATCTAATACAGGCGCGGGCAAGCTCCCCAATAGGCAAACGAATGAAACAGCGGCAAACCGTCGCACCAGCACATTCCGCAAACCGTTGTCTCGCTCGTTCACACACACTTGTTTATAACTAGCCAACATTCTTATGACACTTAAAAATATTTTTGAAATCGACTACTCGCGATAGAGATCAGACTTCTAACTAATTCCACACGACGACTAGGTGGATGAGTGTCCATAGGATGATGGCTCACTGATTTCTTGCGCTATTTTTAACTGTGCGTCGCTTTTCCGTCCGTTCGGATAATATCACGCACGATATGAAGTTCTTGGGACTTTACGATCAACATCTCTCATTATCGCATTCCGCACTCACCCTTGATTTTTAGGAATTCTTAGCCGGCACACGAACGCTCAACTGTAATTTACCACACCGAGCCAGTGGCCAAAACAGAAAGCAGCGCTCAATCACAACCATGGACTTCCAATATTTATTTTCCCTATAAATTTCTTTCACTTTCGAAAACGCACAATTAAGTGAGAATCACTTCGCTAATTTTTCCGCTTTAATTTTGCAACGCCCGGCGGAAACTCTCGAATGCAATATTCTCCTCAAAACCTTTCTTTGGCGTCGCGGCGTGACCATCGTGAAGGTGAATAGCAGACTCCCCGATCCGTAAGCAAAGCTTGTCCTTCTTCTTTTTTCCCGTGTCGCTACCGGTAAAATTCAATCAGCTGCTCACTCAGCTGAACTCGAATGCATTCCATCATGTAATGCACCGTTGGCCTGCACTAAATCAGTGTTTCCACAACCTAAATTTTAATGGGCAGATTTAAAATTTTTTTTAAACCAAAATTTAACTGGAGTAGAGAAATTTTAAATGAATTTAAATGAAGTGAAGAAATTTAAATGAAGTAAGGAAATTCAAATGAAGTGAAGAAATTTAAATGAAGTAAGGAAATTTAAATGAAGCAAAGAAAATTTAAATGAAGTGAAGAAATTTAAATGAAGTAATAAGGAAATGAAAATTTTAAATAGTAATAAAAATTAAATTTCATGAAAAATGTAATTAAAGAAAAGGGTTTAAATTTACTATAGAGGGAAATTGATATGAAATTACATTTAAGTATAAGAAGAAAAATTATTCTACAAATTACAATTACAGGGGAAATAATTACATATTTTTTTAAATCTGCCATTATAATTTTGAATAGGAGGGTTTTCGAGCAGTTTGCTAGTGTGACTGCTCGATTGCATTTGGCAATGCAATCCGTGGAACACTGTATTATATCAGCGTTCCCATACTCGAAATTCTCTGTGCCAGATTTAATTTAAAAAATAATGAAAATTTAACTGAAGTAAAGAAAAATGAAGAGAATTTTAAATAGTAATAGAAATAAAATCTCATGAAAAATATAATTAAAGGGAAACGTTTAACTTTAATATAGAGGAAAATTGATATAAGTTACATTTAATAACAGAGGGGAAATTGATATAAAATTACGTTTGATATACAGGAAAATTGATATAAAATTACATTTAATAATAATAATAAGAAAGAAAACTATTTTACAAATGACGATTATGAATGGAAATAATTAATTATTTTTCTAAATCTGGCACATTAAGTCACAAGTAGGGGGGATAGGAAGGTTTTCGTGCAGTTTGCTTGCGTGACTGCTCAATTAATACAATTACTCCATACTGTTGAGCATCATGGCGAACAATTTATATTTCCCAAATTAGTGGAAAAAGGCCAAGGCGGAGATCAAATAAACAAAATTATTGACTACAAAGGCCAAGGTCTTTCTGATGTTGAAGAAAGGAAAGCAATCTCCGTACCCAAAAGCCATCGGCCAATCAGCTTGCTGCCTAACATCAGTAAGGTGTTTGAAGTGATTCTGAAACAAACGTTAAACGCCCACATTGAGAAATATGAGTTGATGCCAAATTGCCAGTTTGGCTTCATGCCAGGCATTCGGACATTTATGCAATGACAACACTAACCTCAGACATCTGTTGGAAACTAAACAATAGAAAATGTGTTGGAGTGCGTCTCATTGATATGGAGAAAGCCTTCCATAGGGTTTGCTTAGATGGACTAAATTTAATCTCCTTCAGGATGAGCTCCCCAGACACCCTATCTTTATGATGTGCAATATGTTGTATGGAAAATTGTTTCTTGTAACTGATAGAAGTCTGACGACGATGAGCGATTTTAAGGTCTTGAATGGTCTACGGTAAGGAACAGTTGCTTCACCTCTACTCTTCTCCATATTCATCCGTAACGTATTGAGTAGCTTTGATTTTAACGTGTCCCCAACGCTATCATTAGTGGTATTTGCACATGACCTGATAATTTATACGGTAGACCGAAAGGCATCAGTCGTTCAAAGGAACCTTCAGAAAATGTTCAACAATAGGAAGGCCTACACGAACAATTGGCGAATAAAAGTGACTGCGCAACGATTTTGTTTCGGGCAACACTGCGGTTGACCAATCAAGACCTGAAAGTTAATTGGAAAGATTTCGACATTATGGCTGGTGAGGGTAGTTTAGAACGGGTTCCACATGAATACTGTGGTCGATGCCAGGATGTTTATCTCGATCAGTATCTGTTCTATAATCTTCTTCTTCCTAGCACTACAGCACCTATCGGGCCTTCGCTTCCTGCAAATAGCACCTCCAACTGTCTCGGTCCATTGATCGCGTTCTGCAATTTTGAAATCCAAGCAGCGATGACCTGTTTTCGTTTGCCGAGTCACACCAGCGTTTCCTCGCTTTTGCCACTGGTATCTGGCCTTCAGTTCTCCCAGCGAACACCTTTTTGGGTATCCGTTGTTCGTCCATACGATTCACGTGGCCAGCCCATTGCAGCTTCCGCAGTCTCACAATCGTTGAGAGCTTCGGTTCGTCAAAAATTTCATACAGCCCATAGTTGTATCGAATTCCCCGTCTAGCTTCACTCCGATTATTCGCCTCAGGATCCGTCGCTCGAAGGCGTTCAATATATTTGCGGATGCTTGTGTTAGGGTCCATGTTTCACACCCATAGCATAACACAGGTCTTATCACAGATTTGTGTACTTGAAGTTTTGTTTTCCTATGTATGCAGCTGGACTTCAAAATCGTCAAAACTGAATAAAATATTTCATTTGCGAGCTGTATTCTTCGGCGTATTTCGTATGTTTCATTGTATTCGCCAAGTGTGATATTTTGTGTACTTGAGGTATTTTTCCTCGATAGCGTCACGGACTTCGTTTCATTCTCATTGGTTTGTATTTCTACTAGTTTTGCTTCACTTTGGAGATTCAGGAAGAGTTTTTTGGCTGTTGTTAATGACAGTGACAAAATGTTGATGTCGTCCGCATTGGCTACAACTTGGCTCGATTTGTATAATAATCTACCTCGTGTATCGACAGGTAGCTTTCTCGTGACATATTCCAGCGCCAAATTAAATAGCAACGGGCCAGCCCATCTCCCTGCTTTAGTCCGATATTTGATGTCAAAGGCATCGATGGTTTGGTTATTGATGCGGACTTGGGAGGTAGTCGAAGTCATTGTAATTTTGGTAACACGGACTAATTTGGTTGGGATGCCGAAGCAAAGCATTATTTGGTACAGTACGTTACTATCAACTGTCGTATGCTTGCTTAACGTCAACGAATTTTGGAAAATTTGGAACTCACAGCATTTTTCAAGTACCTGCTTGACAGTGAAAATTGGTCTATTGTCGATCTACGTGCTCTAAAACCACCTTGATACTTCCTAATAATACTGTTGGCGTATGATCCAATTTTATTTTCTAAGGTCTTCGAAAATATTTTGTACGCCATACAAAACATTGATATGCCTCTATAGTTTTGGCCAAAGACATTTAAAGTAATGGACGCGAAATGAGCTTATTTTCATCCATACGTGAGTGAAGGACTTTTACTACATGCATGCCTTCCTCTCCCATACGAATCGAAATCCCCCGCCTTTCACGCTGCTAGAGCATCCACACACTCAAGTGGCTCTCTAGTTGCCCTCATGAAAATCCCACTCCACTTGTACTTTAACCCCCGAATTGTCAACGAAATATCAACCATATGATTGAAAACATATGATTCTTAAAAATTCAACAATGATGGGAAACGTCTAATCAAGTTGAATTTGAAATTGTACAGAAAACAATTTTTTAAGATAAACCGTGTTGAATCTAGCGCAGAAGCGTTGACAAAGTGATAATTAATCAAACTGAAAAGTTTGTTACGGATCGCGACTAATTTTGTGACCGAAAACGAATAATGTAGTGATGTGTGTGGGATTGTAAAAACAGCTATAGGAACCATGTCAGGGACGTATCCTTCGTAGAGGAAGTCATGTTGAATCTTTTATATCGTTCAAGTTAGAATACCCGCACGGAAAATTGATTCAGTTCAGGGTGCGAGCAAAAATAAGTGGGAGACGTCACGTCAAATTTATTAGAAATTCGAATCAACAGCTGATAACATGCCAACATCACGCGACATCATAAAGTGCTTCAATTCTCACGATGCATTTCGTATCCATTGTCTCTGAATCTATGGTTTTGGCACTGTAGCTTGTCAACTTTTTTGCGGATAGGGAAAATTATTGATTGGGTCCACTCTTTCGTCATATGTTCTTGTTGCTAAATATGCTGTATGACTTTGTGAATAGCTTTCTGAGCACCGCTGCCACCATATTTAATGAGCTCCACTGGAGTCTCATCGATGCCCGGCGCTTTATTATTCTTTTGGGCTTTGATGGTGGAACAAATTTCATCCAGAGTTGGTAGGGCCAATGGAAGCTCTCCGGTAACATCTATAGGCTCTGACGTTCTTGAGCTGTGCGGAGGATTAAGGAGGTTCTTGAAATATGATGCCCATCTTTCCTTAATCCTGGTTTCATCAGCAATGATGTTGCTGACTTCATCAAGACAGAGCATGGTTTTTGGCTGATAACCTGGTTTCAGGCTTGCTTGTCTTGTGTTGTTGTTGGCTAGACTTAGATCATCAGCGATGATATTGCCGATGTACATCACGACAGAGCGTGTTTTGGGCTGATAACCACGTTTCAGGCTTTTCACTACTTTGGCTAAGACCAGTGGAAAAACCAAGGAAACGCTGGCCTGACTCGGTCGACGAAGACAGTTTATCGCTGCTCAGATTTCGAAATGGAGAAGCAGATTACACGTTGAAATTTACGTATTACCCATTACGTTAACAGTTTTGACTATTTATACTATAAATACTTTCTCCATCTTACTATTTTAAAGTGAAAAATTTTTTTTTTAATTATTGATCTTTAGATTTTTCTCAAGCCTTAATATCGAAAACACTTTGATATTTTTTTCGGTTTACCAAAGGAGCAATCTGTTTTGAAAATTTAAAATTGATATAAAATACCAATGGTCCTTCGAGAAGTAATTTGTCAAGTGAACAAATATAAAATAAATTAATTTATCAATAAAAGGGATTGTTAAAGAGGAACTATTTAATTTGCTATATGATTTATAGTAATTGCCGATTGTTTGAATTGGAGCAAAGAAATTATTATCCAGCAAATTTTACTGATTGTTTGTATTGGATCAACGAAATTATTATTCAGCAAATTTTGTTGATTTTTTGTATTGGTTCGAAGGAGTTATTGTCCAGCAAGTTTTCTTTCAGAACAATACGAGTTTTCAAGATAGTACGGAATTTTGATTGTATGGACATGAGCATGAGATGTCGAATTTTGAAGATTGAATTGAGAGGATTTGTCGAATTTGTTCAGGATAACTTTTCAAGTGAATTGGAGTAAAACGATTGTTTGAAGCAACCTCCTCTCCGTCTTAATACCAAATTGGTGACCTCTACGTGATGAAAAACAGTAAACTTTGCCGACAATCCAACATCAAGTATTAGAGCTGTCACCTCCAAAACGGGAATAGGACTTCCACCCCACGTAGTGATAGGGGAACCAATCTGGATTAATCATCAATTATTTGAAGTTTTTTGCGATAAAGTGCATTTATCACTGCGGAGCCCCATTCATAGGTGAACCGATCGTTCATATTTTTAAAAATTTTAAACAAATGTAAAGGTTGCTCCTTTGCATAGTTTTTATTTCCTCATACAATTAATAATTTTGCTGAAATATTTAATTTAATTATTCAGCAAAATTACAATCACTTCTAACAATTCAATCCTTGGAGCTATATATTTTTTTAATAAATAAAACTTGTTTAAAGGAATCATCATGTCAGAAGACCACTTGTTCCGTGACACCCTAGCCGCCTCCAACATGGTGTAGTGAATTGAGTAGATATAAATGGCCATATAGGACTACAGAACTTCGCCGTAGACGGTCCCAAGCCCGTTTGAGAAAGGAGGATGGAACCCTTGTTTCCCCAAACTTCCATGATTCCTCATTCCAAACCCCCCATTTAAATGGTAGCAAATGCTCTCGGAGTCGCACATTGGGTTTACTGGTTCCCTAATAATGGGACATTAAATGCTGAGAAATACTAATAACTGTAAATACATCTACAGCTCTGCTACTAAATCCTACTAACGCCTCCTTTGTGGGCGTACCATTTTATTTGTTCCAAATTTCCAACGACAGCAGTCCGAGTGCCCTCCAACAAGTAAGGTACTTAAACTTTAGAGTTGTGAGGTGGGAACGCCTCCAAAAAACTGAGGTCAACCAGTGTTACAGGTGTCAAAGATTCGGTCATTCGGCTGCCAATTGTGCAATGCACTATCGCTGTGTTAAGTGCAAAGATACTCATTCCCCCGGTGAATGCAAATTGGCTCAGATGGAGCCAAAAGAAAAATTGTATTGTGTTACTTGTGGTATATTTGGTCATCCAGCATCATATCGAGGATGCCCTCGGTATCAAGATGCAAGAGTTAAATTTTCCCCAAAACAAACCAAAGTAAATCACAATTAGTTACCTCCCAACTTCGTCAAACTCGGGGTATCATTTGCACTTGCTGCAGACAACAATGTAAAGGGCCACCGATAAGAAGATAAAATATCCTCCGAATTTGAGTTCACGAGACCAACAATTTCAATGGAGGTACTCATTTGCTAGATTCGTTGAAGCTGATCGAGTTGAGACGGCGCAATCCAGGTATTGGTGGCTGAATGACAATGTCTAAATTATTCGTGTTTATTTTCAGTTTTGGTGTTTTTTCGTTATTTAGTTTTTGAGTTGCAGCTCATTATTGCTACGTTTAGTATTGTTATTTTTTTTGTTTAAAAATTAGGTATAGGCTAGGTATATGTAATGTTTACTATATTCCGTTAGATATAAGATTAAACACTTAGGTTAGGAACATTGTTACAGAATTTTTTAGTATAAGATAGGGTTTTTTTGATTGTATTGCACTAGAAATAAGTTACAACATATTAGGTGTACGATCAAAGTTTCACTGTAGTGTTGAGATTATAAATAATTTTAGGATAGTGTTGGTTGGTTTTTTCTCCTTTTTCCAATTAAATTTTAAAAATATGTAATAATCGTAATTAATTGAATTTGCTATAGTTTTTTTTTGATGAAATGAGTTAATGATAACGTACAAATTTAGAGAGCAATTTGGGCCATTAAGTTTTTTTTGATTGTTATTGTTTGGAATTTGCTTTATATTCTTTTAAAATTTATAACGATTAGTATTAAATAAAGCGCTTTTGACTTTGACTTTTGACAACAATGTAAATAAAATAAATAATGTAAGTGGCAATAATGAGCTGCTTCTCAAAATCTACCAGCAACTTAAATCTCTTTCAGATAGAATTAATAAACAAGACCAAAAAATCAATTTCGTTTTTCAACGTTTAGGCCAACATGCTTCAAATTAGTTTGTCATCCAGTCACATTCCCATGGATAGGATTCGTCTCATCTCGATCAACGTTAACTCCATTGTGACTATACATCGGCGTGATTATCGCGTTGCGTGTAGACGTGTTTTTAATCGCTCCTGTCATTAATTTTAAAAATTAATTAATTTTTCACAAGTCAGTTTCAAATAATTGAATTAATTTTGTACGAGTCAGTCAAAAGCAAGTTTTGATTTCATTGGGGAAGAATTAATCGTCGAAGGCATCGACCAACCATACCAATAAATCAAGAAAAGGCAACAAACCAAAGACAACTCGGGACTGCTGTATGGAGGAGCCCGACGGCTTCCCTCCGTTGGGGGGCCCCGGGGAGAGTGACGGTGTGAAATTGGCGGCAAGTGTCAAGCGGAGACACACGAGCACCCAGGATACCGCAGATGGCGGCCGTAAAACACAAGTGCTCGAGGATAGACAGAAGGTGTGTCGCCTTCGAAGTGAAATCGAAGAGTTAAAAGCAAGAATTCAAACGTACGAAGAAATGTTCAAGACGACAAAAAAAGTTCAAGAGAGTGAACCGATACGAAAAACAGATAAGCACGCAAAACAGAAGAAAGCTGCAAATTCAATAATCACTGAAGAAGTATTAAGTGCTGGTGGCACCAACGAAAGCCAGAACTACTTTGCAGCGCTCTATGGACTCCAACAGGATATGGAGGTAGACGAAGGTAATAAAGATGATAATTTTATAATTTATTTAAAAAATAAAAATAATGAAAATAGAAATAAGGAGAAGAAACCAGCCCGTAGTTCTGCTGGTCCTCCTCCAAAAGTAGCCAAGAATACCGAGAAAGTTCCGCCAATTAATGTCTTCGGTCAAAGCGGAAAGGACATGGTTCGGCTGTTGGCAGCCGAAAACAAATTAACAAATTTCGAAATCAAACGAATAAATTCCGAGAAGCTATCAATTAGAACGAAATCACTGGTTGATTTCAAATCAGCGAAAAATGCTTTGAATTCTGGGGAGGTTCCGCACTTCACTTTACCCCCAAAAGCGAGAAGAACCAGACGTTCTTGCTGAAGGGCTTGGACTGCGGAGAAGATACCGTCGATCTTCTTCAGGTTCTCAAGGAAGCACCACAAATCGAGTTTATCTCAATTAAAACATTCGCGACAAGAAGTTTGACGGTAGAAGGAAAAAATTTACCACTTTATTTGGTACAAATATCAAATAAGAGATGCTCCCGATATCAGGATGCAAGATTAAAATCTGTCCCAAAGCAAACACAAATATACCGCAGTGTCTTAGCTCCGAACTTCGTCAAGCCCGGAGTATCATTTGCACAATTAGCGGCTTGTGCAAATGATACTCCGGGCTTGACGAAGTTCGGACCAGCAGAAAATGCGGAAAATAGTGTAAATAATGTAAGTGGCAATAATGAGCTGCTTCTCAAAATTTTACAGCAATTAAATTCTCTATCGGAAAGAATCGATAAGCAAGATACAAAAATTAATCTTGTTTTTCATCGTCTAGGGGTTTCAAATGCCTCAAAATAATTTGTCATCCAGTCACATTCCCATGGATAGAATTCGTCTCATCTCGATCAACGTCAACTCCATTGTTACTTTACATCGGCGTGATTATCTCCTTGAATTCATTGCCAGACAAAAGCCTGACATCCTGCTTCTAACCGAAACCCACCTCAATTCATGGCACTCCATAACATTCAAGGATTTTGAATTCGTAAGAAACGAAAGGGTAATTGGTGATGGGGGAGGTGGCACTGGGATATTGGTTCGAAGACCTTATCGTTTCCAAAATATTGAAAAAGTCGAATTCAAAAGCTTTGAATCTCTTGAAGTGTCCGTTATCAAAATCTCACTGCCAGGTGGGGATAACCTCTTCGTTATCTCTGCCTATGCAACTGGTGGAACTGTTCTCAAGCTCAAGGAGGAACTCAATTCCTTGTTTGAAATACTCGAATTGAACAGGCTGCATAACTATTATATTCTTGCTGGTAATCTGAACGCCAAGCATACATCCTGGCTGAACGCCACCAATAATCCAAGAGGTGTATTCCTGAAATCATGGATAACAGAGAACCAAATTGAATACAGGTGCAATCTATATGGGACGGAGTTCCCAACATACCCTAGGACAATTTCATATTTGGACCTTTGCATTGCTGACGCAAGACTCGAATTCAACTTTAATAGTCCTCAACGGAAACTGCAGGTACTTCCTTATGATAGCGACCATAACGCAATCGTAATGGAAATTAATTTAATTTCTTCCTCATTCCAGTTCAACATGAAAATCATCGGTTGAATTTCAAAAAAACAGACTGGGGAAAGTTTCAAAAGAAGTTTAATCGGGAGTACCAGAAGCAATGTCCCCCTTCTGATGGTGGCAACTCTTGCTCAATGGTTCCTAATGACAGGAATCTAACTAAAGATGAAATAGATGTCTATTTGTCGAAGTTAGAGAAGCTGACGTTGGAAACGATTGAAAAAGTAGTTCCCAAGATTAAACATCGAAACAATATGGAAGGATATGAAACACCAACCATCGCAAGGTTAAAAAGATTGAAATGCCTCCTTCTCACACGCGTCAACAATATTTATCGACGATTTTTGGACTACAACCATCCCTCATTGTCTTTGTTGAAATTACATCTGAAGAATGTCCGGAACTTAATCAAAATTGAGGGTTATTAGCCCACAGGACCCAGAAGGCGTATTCACGAAAGTGAATAGCATATTCCGCAAGAAGTCTCGAGTGAAGGTAGTGATGAGAAAAATCTTCTCGATAGGGCTGCTATCGAAACTGATAGTACGACTCCGGATAGAAATGGAAACAGGATTATTTGTGAAGGATTGGATAAACTTGCCCTGATTGGAACACATTTTGAATTGGTTCATCTACCAAACCCTGAGAGAGGGAACGAAATTTTTTCAGAGGTCGTTGAAGCAAAAGTTTCCGACTTCAAATCAAGCCTGAACGGCCAATCAATTCTTCATTTCAATGAAACATTAACATCTGACCTCATACCGAGCTTGAATCTTATTGATTATTTTGTCAGCTATGAAGACTTGTGTTTCATATTTCGCAAGATAAACAACAAGAAATCATGTGGTACTGATGGTATTCCAAATGTAGTTCTCCGACATTTGCCTGAGGTTGCTATTAGGAACTATTGCATATTGTTCAACAACATGTTGAGCAATTCATATTTCCCAAATGAGTGGAAAAAGGCTAAGGTATTTCCGATCTTGAAGAAAGGAAAAGAATCTTCATGCCCCAAAAGCTATCGCCCAATCAGCTTGCTGCCTAACATCAGCAAGGTGTTTGAAGTGATACTCAACAGAGCATTAAACGCCCACATTGAGGAAAATGAGTTGATGCCGGATTGCCAATTTGGTTTTCGTGCCAGGCATTCGACCACACATGCAATAACGAAAGTAACCTCAGACATCTGTTGGAAACTAAATGATAGACAATGTGTTGGAGCATGTCTCATTGATATGGAGAAAGCCTTTGATACGGTATGGTTAGATGGACTAATTTTTAAACTTCTTCAGGACAAGTTCCCCACACACCTTGTCGCCATGATGTGTAATATATTATACGGGAAATCGTTTGTTGTAAGTGATGGAAATCTGACAACAATGCGCGAGTTCAAGGTCTTGAATGGTCTACAGCAGGGAACAGTTACTGCGCCTCTGCTCTTCTCAATCTTCATTCGCAAGCTATTGAACGGCTTTGATTTTAACGTCTCGCCAACGCGATCATTGGTAGCGTTTGCTGATGATCTGATCATCTATACGGCAGACCGAAAAGCTACAATAGTTCAGAGCAATCTCCAAAAAATGTTCAATGATGTGCAGCTGTACACCGACAATTGGCGAATGAAAATCAATGCGCAGAAGTGTGAAATAATCTTGTTTCGGACAACGCTGCAGGGGGTCAGTCAAGACCTGAAACTTAATTGGAAAGATTTCCACATCATGGCTGGTGAGAGTAGTCTAGAACGGGTTCCACATAAATCCTGTGTTCGATACCTCGGTGTTTATCTCGATCAGTATCTGTACTACGGAACATGTGAAAATCATGCTCAGTAAGGCACTAAAAGTAGTCATGGCCCTTCGAAAACTCTTTCATTCCAGATACATTGATCAAAAGGTCAAAATTATCTGTTACAAGACAGACACTGGTTAGACCAGTTTTGACATATGGATGTCAGATCTGGTACAACCAAAGCGCTAGTACTATGGAAAAATTAAGAGTTTTCGAAAGGAAATGTCTTCGTGCATGAACTGGTTTGTACAGAAAGCCTGAGACAGATTGGAAACATTATATATCGAATAGAAGAATTTATCAAACTGCTGAAGTGACGAGAGTCGATATCTTCATATTGAAACTTCTTCGGAATCATATCGCAAGATCTGTGACTGTGAGTGAAAACCCTTGGATTTCACAGCCGTTCCACCCTACAGACGGGTATATAGCGACTTGCCTCGCTACTGGCTTTATTCCTCCAGAAGCATTCGTGTATTTGGACATGAATCGATATGTTTTTGATTCGGACGGCGTCCCAGTCATATATCACATATATCGACGGGCCACCGATAAGAAGATAAAATATCCTCCGAATTTGAGTTCACGAGACCAAGGATTTCAATGGAGATACTCATTTGCTAGATCCGTTGAGGCTGATCGAGTTGAGACGGCGCAATCCAGGTATTGGTGGCTGAATGACAATGTCTAAATTATTCGTGTTTATTTTTCAGTTCTGGTGTTTTTCGTTATTTCGTTTTTTTGAGTTTCAGCTCATTATTGCTACATTTAGTGTTGTTGTTTATTTTTGTTAAAAATTAAGTATTGGTTAGGTAAATGTAATGTTTAATATATTCCGTTAGAGATAAGATTAAACACTTAGGTTAGGAACATTGTTACAGAATTTTTTTAGTATAAGATAAAGTTTTTGATTGTATTTTATAGAAATAAGTTACAACATATTAGGTGTAGGATCAAAGTTTCACTGTTGTGTCTTAACTATAAATAATTTTAGGATAGTGTTGGTTGGTTTTTTCTCCTTTTTCCAATTAAATTTTAAAAATATGTAATAATCGTAATTAATTGAATTTGCTATAGTTTTTTTTTGATGAAATGAGTTAATGATAACGTATAAATTTAGAGAGCAATTTGGGCCATTAAGTTTTTGATTGTTATTTTTTCTTATCCCCTATCCTATAAATCAAGTTCATATATATATATATATATATATATATATATATATATATATATATATATATATGTATGTATATATATATATACATATATATATATATATATATATATATATATATATATATATATATATATATATATATATATACCAAAAAATAAGGTGACATTTGAATTTAAACTGCGCGCCGAAGGATTTGGAGAATTATTTTTTTTAGGTGGGTAGTACTGTCAGTGACATCTATGTCAAATTTACAGTCAAAATATTCATTAGTGTTTGAGATACGGATCGTTTCCGGGATGGCCTTCAGTTCCGTCTTCGCTGCGGTTTGAATCTTCTCTATCGTATCGAAACAGTGTTCTCGGAGCGGTCTTTTGAGCTTGCTGAACAGCCAGAAGTCGCACGGCGCCAGATCAGGTGAATACGGTGGTTGCAGAACGATATGGGTTGAGTTTTTGGCGAAATGATCACGAATTACGAGTGCAGTATGGGATGGTGCATTATCGTGGTGTAAAAACCAAGAATTGTCTTTCCACAATTCCAGTCTTTTTAGGCGGATAGCGTTACGCAAACGACACATGACGTTCAAATAATATTCCTTGTTGATTGTTTGGCCCGGCGGAAGGAATTCATAATGCACAACACCACGATAATTGATAGTCACAAAACAAAAGCTCATGAGTGGGAGAGGCCAGCCAACGGCGCGAGTCCCATACCCGGACAGGTTTCAAAAATGAATAGAAAGACCGAGTTAATAGTTAATTTATCTATTCATATTTTCCGTTCCAAATGCTAAATGTAAATTCAAAATAATTTCTTTTACATATATATATATATATATATATATATATATATATATATATATATATATATATATATATATATATATATATATATATATATATATATATATATATATATATATATATATATATATATATATATATATATATATATATATATATATATATATATATATATATATATATATATATATATATATATATATATATATATATATATATATATA
>CAXAJY010000022.1:0-61000 GCA_963969285.1 Odontomyia ornata | reverse complement strand
ATTGCTGTGGCTTGATTTTTCAACCGATGTACTATATTTTGGTGTTACTGAATAGATCAGCGTCTGAGTTTTCCAAAAAGTATAAATTTGTGGTATTTCGTAAAAGTTTAAGGGCGGGTTTAGTGGTTGAAAGCCAAAAAAATCCCAATTTTTCACGTGTCAACTCCCAAAACTTTAAATGGGTTTTTCTCCCCTTAAACGTGCGAATTTCGCGTTTTGACGTTTTTATTTAAAACATTAGCCCAAACTAAAGTTTTGATGGTCCGAACATGTTTTAGGCAAAATATCTAAAAATTGCTGTTTCTAGAACACGTGCAGTTTTTGTGCAGATTTTCAGCTTTGATTGCTTACTGTGCCCGTAATTTTAATCCGATTGTTGAAATTTTGGTCTTATCTTATAGTTGCGTTTGTTTAGTTTGCATTAAATGCAAATATGTAGTAATTCGCATGAAAATACTAATTTTTATGACGCTTAGGAGGCATAGACATGTATTTGTCTAAAATACGTAAATTTCCTTGTCAGACCTCTGGCTGTAATCGTTCACTGTAGCCACAATTTCTATTCGATTATCAAAATGTTGGTCTCATTTTGTAGCTGTCAGTCTGTTGTTTAGGTCAAATATAAATTTGTAGTCCTTTCCATAAGAATACTAATTTTTATAAGGTTCCTTCTATTTTTGGGGGCAGGTTATGGGAACTTTTTGCCTTTACGGCATTGCTGTGGCTTGATTTTTCAACCGATGTACTATATTTTGGTGTTACTGAATTGATCAGCGTCTGAGTTTTCCAAAAAGTATTAATTTGTGGTATTTCGTAAAAGTTTAAGGGCGGGTTTAGTGGTTGAAAGCCAAAAAAATCCCAATTTTTCACGTGTCAACTCCCCAAAACTTTAAATGGGTTTTTCTCCCCTTAAACGTGCGAATTTCGCGTTTTGACGTTTTTATTTAAAACATTAGCCCAAACTAAAGTTTTGATGGTCCGAACATGTTTTAGGCAAAATATCTAAAAATTGCTGTTTCTAGAACACGTGCAGTTTTTGTGCAGATTTTCAGCTTTGATTGCTTACTGTGCCCGTAATTTTAATCCGATTGTTGAAATTTTGGTCTTATCTTATAGTTGCGTTTGTTTAGTTTGCATTAAATGCAAATATGTAGTAATTCGCATGAAAATGCTAATTTTTATGACGCTTAGGAGGCATAGACATGTATTTGTCTAAAATACGTAAATTTCCTTGTCAGACCTCTGGCTGTAATCGTTCACTGTAGCCACAATTTCTATTCGATTATCAGAATAATGGTCTCATTTTGTAGCTGTCAGTCTGTTGTTTAGGTCAAATATAAATTTGTAGTCCTTTCCATAAGAATACTAATTTTTATAAGGTTCCTTCTATTTTTGGGGGCAGGTTATGGGAACTTTTTGCCTTTACGGCATTGCTGTGGCTTGATTTTTCAACCGATGTACTATATTTTGGTGTTACTGAATAGATCAGCGTCTGAGTTTTCCAAAAAGTATAAATTTGTGGTATTTCGTAAAAGTTTAAGGGCGGGTTTAGTGGTTGAAAGCCAAAAAAATCCCAATTTTTCACGTGTCAACTCCCCAAAACTTTAAATGGGTTTTTCTCTCCTTAAACGTGCGAATTTCGCGTTTTGACGTTTTTATTTAAAACATTAGCCCAAACTAAAGTTTTGATGGTCCGAACATGTTTTAGGCAAAATATCTAAAAATTGCTGTTTCTAGAACACGTGCAGTTTTTGTGCAGATTTTCAGCTTTGATTGCTTACTGTGCCCGTAATTTTAATCCGATTGTTGAAATTTTGGTCTTATCTTATAGTTGCGTTTGTTTAGTTTGCATTAAGTGCAAATATGTAGTAATTCGCATGAAAATACTAATTTTTATGACGCTTAGGAGGCATAGACATGTATTTGTCTAAAATACGTAAATTTCCTTGTCAGACCTCTGGCTGTAATCGTTCACTGTAGCCACAATTTCTATTCGATTATCAAAATGTTGGTCTCATTTTGTAGCTATCAGTCTGTTGTTTAGGTCAAATATAAATTTGTAGTCCTTTCCATAAGAATACTAATTTTTATAAGGTTCCTTCTATTTTTGGGGGCAGGTTATGGGAACTTTTTGCCTTTACGGCATTGCTGTGGCTTGATTTTTCAACCGATGTACTATATTTTGGTGTTACTGAATAGATCAGCGTCTGAGTTTTCCAAAAAGTATAAATTTGTGGTATTTCGTAAAAGTTTAAGGGCGGGTTTAGTGGTTGAAAGCCAAAAAAATCCCAATTTTTCACGTGTCAACTCCCCAAAACTTTAAATGGGTTTTTCTCCCCTTAAACGTGCGAATTTCGCGTTTTGACGTTTTTATTTAAAACATTAGCCCAAACTAAAGTTTTGATGGTCCGAACATGTTTTAGGCAAAATATCTAAAAATTGCTGTTTCTAGAACACGTGCAGTTTTTGTGCAGATTTTCAGCTTTGATTGCTTACTGTGCCCGTAATTTTAATCCGATTGTTGAAATTTTGGTCTTATCTTATAGCTGCGTTTGTTTAGTTTGCATTAAGTGCAAATATGTAGTAATTCGCATGAAAATACTAATTTTTATGACGCTTAGGAGGCATAGACATGTATTTGTCTAAAATACGTAAATTTCCTTGTCAGACCTCTGGCTGTAATCGTTCACTGTAGCCACAATTTCTATTCGATTATCAGAATGTTGGTCTCATTTTGTAGCTGTCAGTCTGTTGTTTAGGTCAAATATAAATTTGTAGTCCTTTCTATAAGAATACTAATTTTTATAAGGTTCCTTCTATTTTTGGGGGCAGGTTATGGGAACTTTTTGCCTTTACGGCATTGCTGTGGCTTGATTTTTCAACCGATGTACTATATTTTGGTGTTACTGAATAGATCAGCGTCTGAGTTTTCCAAAAAGTATAAATTTGTGGTATTTCGTAAAAGTTTAAGGGCGGGTTTAGTGGTTGAAAGCCAAAAAAATCCCAATTTTTCACGTGTCAACTCCCCAAAACTTTAAATGGGTTTTTCTCCCCTTAAACGTGCGAATTTCGCGTTTTGACGTTTTTATTTAAAACATTAGCCCAAACTAAAGTTTTGATGGTCCGAACATGTTTTAGGCAAAATATCTAAAAATTGCTGTTTCTAGAACACGTGCAGTTTTTGTGCAGATTTTCAGCTTTGATTGCTTACTGTGCCCGTAATTTTAATCCGATTGTTGAAATTTTGGTCTTATCTTATAGTTGCGTTTGTTTAGTTTGCATTAAATGCAAATATGTAGTAATTCGCATGAAAATACTAATTTTTATGACGCTTAGGAGGCATAGACATGTATTTGTCTAAAATACGTAAATTTCCTTGTCAGACCTCTGGCTGTAATCGTTCACTGTAGCCACAATTTCTATTCGATTATCAAAATGTTGGTCTCATTTTGTAGCTGTCAGTCTGTTGTTTAGGTCAAATATAAATTTGTAGTCCTTTCCATAAGAATACTAATTTTTATAAGGTTCCTTCTATTTTTGGGGGCAGGTTATGGGAACTTTTTGCCTTTACGGCATTGCTGTGGCTTGATTTTTCAACCGATGTACTATATTTTGGTGTTACTGAATAGATCAGCGTCTGAGTTTTCTAAAAAGTATAAATTTGTGGTATTTCGTAAAAGTTTAAGGGCGGGTTTAGTGGTTGAAAGCCAAAAAAATCCCAATTTTTCACGTGTCAACTCCCCAAAACTTTAAATGGGTTTTTCTCCCCTTAAACGTGCGAATTTCGCGTTTTGACGTTTTTATTTAAAACATTAGCCCAAACTAAAGTTTTGATGGTCCGAACATGTTTTAGGCAAAATATCTAAAAATTGCTGTTTCTAGAACACGTGCAGTTTTTGTGCAGATTTTCAGCTTTGATTGCTTACTGTGCCCGTAATTTTGATCCGATTGTTGAAATTTTGGTCTTATCTTATAGTTGCGTTTGTTTAGTTTGCATTAAGTGCAAATATGTAGTAATTCGCATGAAAATACTAATTTTTATGACGCTTAGGAGGCATAGACATGTATTTGTCTAAAATACGTAAATTTCCTTGTCAGACCTCTGGCTGTAATCGTTCACTGTAGCCACAATTTCTATTCGATTATCAAAATGTTGGTCTCATTTTGTAGCTATCAGTCTGTTGTTTAGGTCAAATATAAATTTGTAGTCCTTTCCATAAGAATACTAATTTTTATAAGGTTCCTTCTATTTTTGGGGGCAGGTTATGGGAACTTTTTGCCTTTACGGCATTGCTGTGGCTTGATTTTTCAACCGATGTACTATATTTTGGTGTTACTGAATAGATCAGCGTCTGAGTTTTCCAAAAAGTATTAATTTGTGGTATTTCGTAAAAGTTTAAGGGCGGGTTTAGTGGTTGAAAGCCAAAAAAATCCCAATTTTTCACGTGTCAACTCCCCAAAACTTTAAATGGGTTTTTCTCCCCTTAAACGTGCGAATTTCGCGTTTTGACGTTTTTATTTAAAACATTAGCCCAAACTAAAGTTTTGATGGTCCGAACATGTTTTAGGCAAAATATCTAAAAATTGCTGTTTCTAGAACACGTGCAGTTTTTGTGCAGATTTTCAGCTTTGATTGCTTACTGTGCCCGTAATTTTAGTCCGATTGTTGAAATTTTGGTCTTATCTTATAGTTGCGTTTGTTTAGTTTGCATTAAATGCAAATATGTAGTAATTCGCATGAAAATACTAATTTTTATGACGCTTAGGAGGCATAGACATGTATTTGTCTAAAATACGTAAATTTCCTTGTCAGACCTCTGGCTGTAATCGTTCACTGTAGCCACAATTTCTATTCGATTATCAGAATAATGGTCTCATTTTGTAGCTGTCAGTCTGTTGTTTAGGTCAAATATAAATTTGTAGTCCTTTCCATAAGAATACTAATTTTTATAAGGTTCCTTCTATTTTTGGGGGCAGGTTATGGGAACTTTTTGCCTTTACGGCATTGCTGTGGCTTGATTTTTCAACCGATGTACTATATTTTGGTGTTACTGAATAGATCAGCGTCTGAGTTTTCCAAAAAGTATAAATTTGTGGTATTTCGTAAAAGTTTAAGGGCGGGTTTAGTGGTTGAAAGCCAAAAAAATCCCAATTTTTCACGTGTCAACTCCCCAAAACTTTAAATGGGTTTTTCTCTCCTTAAACGTGCGAATTTCGCGTTTTGACGTTTTTATTTAAAACATTAGCCCAAACTAAAGTTTTGATGGTCCGAACATGTTTTAGGCAAAATATCTAAAAATTGCTGTTTCTAGAACACGTGCAGTTTTTGTGCAGATTTTCAGCTTTGATTGCTTACTGTGCCCGTAATTTTAATCCGATTGTTGAAATTTTGGTCTTATCTTATAGTTGCGTTTGTTTAGTTTGCATTAAGTGCAAATATGTAGTAATTCGCATGAAAATACTAATTTTTATGACGCTTAGGAGGCATAGACATGTATTTGTCTAAAATACGTAAATTTCCTTGTCAGACCTCTGGCTGTAATCGTTCACTGTAGCCACAATTTCTATTCGATTATCAGAATGTTGGTCTCATTTTGTAGCTGTCAGTCTGTTGTTTAGGTCAAATATAAATTTGTAGTCCTTCCCATAAGAATACTAATTTTTATAAGGTTCCTTCTATTTTTGGGGGCAGGTTATGGGAACTTTTTGCCTTTACGGCATTGCTGTGGCTTGATTTTTCAACCGATGTACTATATTTTGGTGTTACTGAATAGATCAGCGTCTGAGTTTTCCAAAAAGTATAAATTTGTGGTATTTCGTAAAAGTTTAAGGGCGGGTTTAGTGGTTGAAAGCCAAAAAAATCCCAATTTTTCACGTGTCAACTCCCCAAAACTTTAAATGGGTTTTTCTCCCCTTAAACGTGCGAATTTCGCGTTTTGACGTTTTTATTTAAAACATTAGCCCAAACTAAAGTTTTGATGGTCCGAACATGTTTTAGGCAAAATATCTAAAAATTGCTGTTTCTAGAACACGTGCAGTTTTTGTGCAGATTTTCAGCTTTGATTGCTTACTGTGCCCGTAATTTTAATCCGATTGTTGAAATTTTGGTCTTATCTTATAGTTGCGTTTGTTTAGTTTGCATTAAGTGCAAATATGTAGTAATTTGCATGAAAATACTAATTTTTATGACGCTTAGGAGGCATAGACATGTATTTGTCTAAAATACGTAAATTTCCTTGTCAGACCTCTGGCTGTAATCGTTCACTGTAGCCACAATTTCTATTCGATTATCAGAATGTTGGTCTCATTTTGTAGCTGTCAGTCTGTTGTGTAGGTCAAATATAAATTTGTAGTCCTTTCCATAAGAATACTAATTTTTATAAGGTTCCTTCTATTTTTGGGGGCAGGTTATGGGAACTTTTTGCCTTTACGGCATTGCTGTGGCTTGATTTTTCAACCGATGTACTATATTTTGGTGTTACTGAATAGATCAGCGTCTGAGTTTTCCAAAAAGTATAAATTTGTGGTATTTCGTAAAAGTTTAAGGGCGGGTTTAGTGGTTGAAAGCCAAAAAAATCCCAATTTTTCACGGGTCAACTCCCCAAAACTTTAAATGGGTTTTTCTCCCCTTAAACGTGCGAATTTCGCGTTTTGACGTTTTTATTTAAAACATTAGCCCAAACTAAAGTTTTGATGGTCCGAACATGTTTTAGGCAAAATATCTAAAAATTGCTGTTTCTAGAACACGTGCAGTTTTTGTGCAGATTTTCAGCTTTGATTGCTTACTGTGCCCGTAATTTTAATCCGATTGTTGAAATTTTGGTCTTATCTTATAGTTGCGTTTGTTTAGTTTGCATTAAGTGCAAATATGTAGTAATTCGCATGAAAATACTAATTTTTATGACGCTTAGGAGGCATAGACATGTATTTGTCTAAAATACGTAAATTTCCTTGTCAGACCTCTGGCTGTAATCGTTCACTGTAGCCACAATTTCTATTCGATTATCAAAATGTTGGTCTCATTTTGTAGCTGTCAGTCTGTTGTTTAGGTCAAATATAAATTTGTAGTCCTTTCCATAAGAATACTAATTTTTATAAGGTTCCTTCTATTTTTGGGGGCAGGTTATGGGAACTTTTTGCCTTTACTGCATTGCTGTGGCTTGATTTTTCAACCGATGTACTATATTTTGGTGTTACTGAATAGATCAGCGTCTGAGTTTTCCAAAAAGTATAAATTTGTGGTATTTCGTAAAAGTTTAAGGGCGGGTTTAGTGGTTGAAAGCCAAAAAAATCCCAATTTTTCACGTGTCAACTCCCCAAAACTTTAAATGGGTTTTTCTCCCCTTAAACGTGCGAATTTCGCGTTTTGACGTTTTTATTTAAAACATTAGCCCAAACTAAAGTTTTGATGGTCCGAACATGTTTTAGGCAAAATATCTAAAAATTGCTGTTTCTAGAACACGTGCAGTTTTTGTGCAGATTTTCAGCTTTGATTGCTTACTGTGCCCGTAATTTTAATCCGATTGTTGAAATTTTGGTCTTATCTTATAGTTGCGTTTGTTTAGTTTGCATTAAGTGCAAATATGTAGTAATTCGCATGAAAATACTAATTTTTATGACGCTTAGGAGGCATAGACATGTATTTGTCTAAAATACGTAAATTTCCTTGTCAGACCTCTGGCTGTAATCGTTCACTGTAGCCACAATTTCTATTCGATTATCAGAATGTTGGTCTCATTTTGTAGCTGTCAGTCTGTTGTTTAGGTCAAATATAAATTTGTAGTCCTTTCCATAAGAATACTAATTTTTATAAGGTTCCTTCTATTTTTGGGGGCAGGTTATGGGAACTTTTTGCCTTTACGGCATTGCTGTGGCTTGATTTTTCAACCGATGTACTATATTTTGGTGTTACTGAATAGATCAGCGTCTGAGTTTTCCAAAAAGTATAAATTTGTGGTATTTCGTAAAAGTTTAAGGGCGGGTTTAGTGGTTGAAAGCCAAAAAAATCCCAATTTTTCACGTGTCAACTCCCCAAAACTTTAAATGGGTTTTTCTCCCCTTAAACGTGCGAATTTCGCGTTTTGACGTTTTTATTTAAAACATTAGCCCAAACTAAAGTTTTGATGGTCCGAACATGTTTTAGGCAAAATATCTAAAAATTGCTGTTTCTAGAACACGTGCAGTTTTTGTGCAGATTTTCAGCTTTGATTGCTTACTGTGCCCGTAATTTTAATCCGATTGTTGAAATTTTGGTCTTATCTTATAGTTGCGTTTGTTTAGTTTGCATTAAGTGCAAATATGTAGTAATTCGCATGAAAATACTAATTTTTATGACGCTTAGGAGGCATAGACATGTATTTGTCTAAAATACGTAAATTTCCTTGTCAGACCTCTGGCTGTAATCGTTCACTGTAGCCACAATTTCTATTCGATTATCAAAATGTTGGTCTCATTTTGTAGCTATCAGTCTGTTGTTTAGGTCAAATATAAATTTGTAGTCCTTTCCATAAGAATACTAATTTTTATAAGGTTCCTTCTATTTTTGGGGGCAGGTTATGGGAACTTTTTGCCTTTACGGCATTGCTGTGGCTTGATTTTTCAACCGATGTACTATATTTTGGTGTTACTGAATAGATCAGCGTCTGAGTTTTCCAAAAAGTATAAATTTGTGGTATTTCGTAAAAGTTTAAGGGCGGGTTTAGTGGTTGAAAGCCAAAAAAATCCCAATTTTTCACGTGTCAACTCCCCAAAACTTTAAATGGGTTTTTCTCCCCTTAAACGTGCGAATTTCGCGTTTTGACGTTTTTATTTAAAACATTAGCCCAAACTAAAGTTTTGATGGTCCGAACATGTTTTAGGCAAAATATCTAAAAATTGCTGTTTCTAGAACACGTGCAGTTTTTGTGCAGATTTTCAGCTTTGATTGCTTACTGTGCCCGTAATTTTAATCCGATTGTTGAAATTTTGGTCTTATCTTATAGTTGCGTTTGTTTAGTTTGCATTAAGTGCAAATATGTAGTAATTCGCATGAAAATACTAATTTTTATGACGCTTAGGAGGCATAGACATGTATTTGTCTAAAATACGTAAATTTCCTTGTCAGACCTCTGGCTGTAATCGTTCACTGTAGCCACAATTTCTATTCGATTATCAAAATGTTGGTCTCATTTTGTAGCTATCAGTCTGTTGTTTAGGTCAAATATAAATTTGTAGTCCTTTCCATAAGAATACTAATTTTTATAAGGTTCCTTCTATTTTTGGGGGCAGGTTATGGGAACTTTTTGCCTTTACGGCATTGCTGTGGCTTGATTTTTCAACCGATGTACTATATTTTGGTGTTACTGAATAGATCAGCGTCTGAGTTTTCCAAAAAGTATTAATTTGTGGTATTTCGTAAAAGTTTAAGGGCGGGTTTAGTGGTTGAAAGCCAAAAAAATCCCAATTTTTCACGTGTCAACTCCCCAAAACTTTAAATGGGTTTTTCTCCCCTTAAACGTGCGAATTTCGCGTTTTGACGTTTTTATTTAAAACATTAGCCCAAACTAAAGTTTTGATGGTCCGAACATGTTTTAGGCAAAATATCTAAAAATTGCTGTTTCTAGAACACGTGCAGTTTTTGTGCAGATTTTCAGCTTTGATTGCTTACTGTGCCCGTAATTTTAATCCGATTGTTGAAATTTTGGTCTTATCTTATAGTTGCGTTTGTTTAGTTTGCATTAAATGCAAATATGTAGTAATTCGCATGAAAATACTAATTTTTATGACGCTTAGGAGGCATAGACATGTATTTGTCTAAAATACGTAAATTTCCTTGTCAGACCTCTGGCTGTAATCGTTCACTGTAGCCACAATTTCTATTCGATTATCAGAATGTTGGTCTCATTTTGTAGCTGTCAGTCTGTTGTTTAGGTCAAATATAAATTTGTAGTCCTTTCCATAAGAATACTAATTTTTATAAGGTTCCTTCTATTTTTGGGGGCAGGTTATGGGAACTTTTTGCCTTTACGGCATTGCTGTGGCTTGATTTTTCAACCGATGTACTATATTTTGGTGTTACTGAATAGATCAGCGTCTGAGTTTTCCAAAAAGTATTAATTTGTGGTATTTCGTAAAAGTTTAAGGGCGGGTTTAGTGGTTGAAAGCCAAAAAAATCTCAATTTTTCACGTGTCAACTCCCCAAAACTTTAAATGGGTTTTTCTCCCCTTAAACGTGCGAATTTCGTGTTTTGACGTTTTTATTTAAAACATTAGCCCAAACTAAAGTTTTGATGGTCCGAACATGTTTTAGGCAAAATATCTAAAAATTGCTGTTTCTAGAACACGTGCAGTTTTTGTGCAGATTTTCAGCTTTGATTGCTTACTGTGCCCGTAATTTTAATCCGATTGTTGAAATTTTGGTCTTATCTTATAGTTGCGTTTGTTTAGTTTGCATTAAGTGCAAATATGTAGTAATTCGCATGAAAATACTAATTTTTATGACGCTTAGGAGGCATAGACATGTATTTGTCTAAAATACGTAAATTTCCTTGTCAGACCTCTGGCTGTAATCGTTCACTGTAGCCACAATTTCTATTCGATTACCAAAATGTTGGTCTCATTTTGTAGCTGTCAGTCTGTTGTTTAGGTCAAATATAAATTTGTAGTCCTTTCCATAAGAATACTAATTTTTATAAGGTTCCTTCTATTTTTGGGGGCAGGTTGTGGGAACTTTTTGCCTTTACGGCATTGCTGTGGCTTGATTTTTCAACCGATGTACTATATTTTGGTGTTACTGAATAGATCAGCGTCTGAGTTTTCCAAAAAGTATAAATTTGTGGTATTTCGTAAAAGTTTAAGGGCGGGTTTAGTGGTTGAAAGCCAAAAAAATCCCAATTTTTCACGTGTCAACTCCCCAAAACTTTAAATGGGTTTTTCTCCCCTTAAACGTGCGAATTTCGCGTTTTGACGTTTTTATTTAAAACATTAGCCCAAACTAAAGTTTTGATGGTCCGAACATGTTTTAGGCAAAATATCTAAAAATTGCTGTTTCTAGAACACGTGCAGTTTTTGTGCAGATTTTCAGCTTTGATTGCTTACTGTGCCCGTAATTTTAATCCGATTGTTGAAATTTTGGTCTTATCTTATAGTTGCGTTTGTTTAGTTTGCATTAAGTGCAAATATGTAGTAATTCGCATGAAAATACTAATTTTTATGACGCTTAGGAGGCATAGACATGTATTTGTCTAAAATACGTAAATTTCCTTGTCAGACCTCTGGCTGTAATCGTTCACTGTAGCCACAATTTCTATTCGATTATCAGAATGTTGGTCTCATTTTGTAGCTGTCAGTCTGTTGTTTAGGTCAAATATAAATTTGTAGTCCTTTCCATAAGAATACTAATTTTTATAAGGTTCCTTCTATTTTTGGGGGTAGGTTATGGGAACTTTTTGCCTTTACGGCATTGCTGTGGCTTGATTTTTCAACCGATGTACTATATTTTGGTGTTACTGAATAGATCAGCGTCTGAGTTTTCCAAAAAGTATAAATTTGTGGTATTTCGTAAAAGTTTAAGGGCGGGTTTAGTGGTTGAAAGCCAAAAAAATCCCAATTTTTCACGTGTCAACTCCCCAAAACTTTAAATGGGTTTTTCTCCCCTTAAACGTGCGAATTTCGAGTTATGACGTTTTTATTTAAAACATTAGCCCAAACTAAAGTTTTGATGGTCCGAACATGTTTTAGGCAAAATATCTAAAAATTGCTGTTTCTAGAACACGTGCAGTTTTTGTGCAGATTTTCAGCTTTGATTGCTTACTGTGCCCGTAATTTTAATCCGATTGTTGAAATTTTGGTCTTATCTTATAGTTGCGTTTGTTTAGTTTGCATTAAATGCAAATATGTAGTAATTCGCATGAAAATACTAATTTTTATGACGCTTAGGAGGCATAGACATGTATTTGTCTAAAATACGTAAATTTCCTTGTCAGACCTCTGGCTGTAATCGTTCACTGTAGCCACAATTTCTATTCGATTATCAGAATGTTGGTCTCATTTTGTAGCTGTCAGTCTGTTGTTTAGGTCAAATATAAATTTGTAGTCCTTTCCATAAGAATACTAATTTTTATAAGGTTCCTTCTATTTTTGGGGGCAGGTTATGGGAACTTTTTGCCTTTACGGCATTGCTGTGGCTTGATTTTTCAACCGATGTACTATATTTTGGTGTTACTGAATAGATCAGCGTCTGAGTTTTCCAAAAAGTATAAATTTGTGGTATTTCGTAAAAGTTTAAGGGCGGGTTTAGTGGTTGAAAGCCAAAAAAATCCCAATTTTTCACGTGTCAACTCCCCAAAACTTTAAATGGGTTTTTCTCCCCTTAAACGTGCGAATTTCGCGTTTTGACGTTTTTATTTAAAACATTAGCCCAAACTAAAGTTTTGATGGTCCGAACATGTTTTAGGCAAAATATCTAAAAATTGCTGTTTCTAGAACACGTGCAGTTTTTGTGCAGATTTTCAGCTTTGATTGCTTACTGTGCCCGTAATTTTAATCCGATTGTTGAAATTTTGGTCTTATCTTATAGTTGCGTTTGTTTAGTTTGCATTAAATGCAAATATGTAGTAATTCGCATGAAAATACTAATTTTTATGACGCTTAGGAGGCATAGACATGTATTTGTCTAAAATACGTAAATTTCCTTGTCAGACCTCTGGCTGTAATCGTTCACTGTAGCCACAATTTCTATTCGATTATCAGAATGTTGGTCTCATTTTGTAGCTGTCAGTCTGTTGTTTAGGTCAAATATAAATTTGTAGTCCTTTCCATAAGAATACTAATTTTTATAAGGTTCCTTCTATTTTTGGGGGCAGGTTATGGGAACTTTTTGCCTTTACGGCATTGCTGTGGCTTGATTTTTCAACCGATGTACTATATTTTGGTGTTACTGAATAGATCAGCGTCTGAGTTTTCCAAAAAGTATTAATTTGTGGTATTTCGTAAAAGTTTAAGGGCGGGTTTAGTGGTTGAAAGCCAAAAAAATCTCAATTTTTCACGTGTCAACTCCCCAAAACTTTAAATGGGTTTTTCTCCCCTTAAACGTGCGAATTTCGTGTTTTGACGTTTTTATTTAAAACATTAGCCCAAACTAAAGTTTTGATGGTCCGAACATGTTTTAGGCAAAATATCTAAAAATTGCTGTTTCTAGAACACGTGCAGTTTTTGTGCAGATTTTCAGCTTTGATTGCTTACTGTGCCCGTAATTTTAATCCGATTGTTGAAATTTTGGTCTTATCTTATAGTTGCGTTTGTTTAGTTTGCATTAAGTGCAAATATGTAGTAATTCGCATGAAAATACTAATTTTTATGACGCTTAGGAGGCATAGACATGTATTTGTCTAAAATACGTAAATTTCCTTGTCAGACCTCTGGCTGTAATCGTTCACTGTAGCCACAATTTCTATTCGATTACCAAAATGTTGGTCTCATTTTGTAGCTGTCAGTCTGTTGTTTAGGTCAAATATAAATTTGTAGTCCTTTCCATAAGAATACTAATTTTTATAAGGTTCCTTCTATTTTTGGGGGCAGGTTGTGGGAACTTTTTGCCTTTACGGCATTGCTGTGGCTTGATTTTTCAACCGATGTACTATATTTTGGTGTTACTGAATAGATCAGCGTCTGAGTTTTCCAAAAAGTATAAATTTGTGGTATTTCGTAAAAGTTTAAGGGCGGGTTTAGTGGTTGAAAGCCAAAAAAATCCCAATTTTTCACGTGTCAACTCCCCAAAACTTTAAATGGGTTTTTCTCCCCTTAAACGTGCGAATTTCGCGTTTTGACGTTTTTATTTAAAACATTAGCCCAAACTAAAGTTTTGATGGTCCGAACATGTTTTAGGCAAAATATCTAAAAATTGCTGTTTCTAGAACACGTGCAGTTTTTGTGCAGATTTTCAGCTTTGATTGCTTACTGTGCCCGTAATTTTAATCCGATTGTTGAAATTTTGGTCTTATCTTATAGTTGCGTTTGTTTAGTTTGCATTAAGTGCAAATATGTAGTAATTCGCATGAAAATACTAATTTTTATGACGCTTAGGAGGCATAGACATGTATTTGTCTAAAATACGTAAATTTCCTTGTCAGACCTCTGGCTGTAATCGTTCACTGTAGCCACAATTTCTATTCGATTATCAGAATGTTGGTCTCATTTTGTAGCTGTCAGTCTGTTGTTTAGGTCAAATATAAATTTGTAGTCCTTTCCATAAGAATACTAATTTTTATAAGGTTCCTTCTATTTTTGGGGGTAGGTTATGGGAACTTTTTGCCTTTACGGCATTGCTGTGGCTTGATTTTTCAACCGATGTACTATATTTTGGTGTTACTGAATAGATCAGCGTCTGAGTTTTCCAAAAAGTATAAATTTGTGGTATTTCGTAAAAGTTTAAGGGCGGGTTTAGTGGTTGAAAGCCAAAAAAATCCCAATTTTTCACGTGTCAACTCCCCAAAACTTTAAATGGGTTTTTCTCCCCTTAAACGTGCGAATTTCGAGTTATGACGTTTTTATTTAAAACATTAGCCCAAACTAAAGTTTTGATGGTCCGAACATGTTTTAGGCAAAATATCTAAAAATTGCTGTTTCTAGAACACGTGCAGTTTTTGTGCAGATTTTCAGCTTTGATTGCTTACTGTGCCCGTAATTTTAATCCGATTGTTGAAATTTTGGTCTTATCTTATAGTTGCGTTTGTTTAGTTTGCATTAAATGCAAATATGTAGTAATTCGCATGAAAATACTAATTTTTATGACGCTTAGGAGGCATAGACATGTATTTGTCTAAAATACGTAAATTTCCTTGTCAGACCTCTGGCTGTAATCGTTCACTGTAGCCACAATTTCTATTCGATTATCAGAATGTTGGTCTCATTTTGTAGCTGTCAGTCTGTTGTTTAGGTCAAATATAAATTTGTAGTCCTTTCCATAAGAATACTAATTTTTATAAGGTTCCTTCTATTTTTGGGGGCAGGTTATGGGAACTTTTTGCCTTTACGGCATTGCTGTGGCTTGATTTTTCAACCGATGTACTATATTTTGGTGTTACTGAATAGATCAGCGTCTGAGTTTTCCAAAAAGTATAAATTTGTGGTATTTCGTAAAAGTTTAAGGGCGGGTTTAGTGGTTGAAAGCCAAAAAAATCCCAATTTTTCACGTGTCAACTCCCCAAAACTTTAAATGGGTTTTTCTCCCCTTAAACGTGCGAATTTCGCGTTTTGACGTTTTTATTTAAAACATTAGCCCAAACTAAAGTTTTGATGGTCCGAACATGTTTTAGGCAAAATATCTAAAAATTGCTGTTTCTAGAACACGTGCAGTTTTTGTGCAGATTTTCAGCTTTGATTGCTTACTGTGCCCGTAATTTTAATCCGATTGTTGAAATTTTGGTCTTATCTTATAGTTGCGTTTGTTTAGTTTGCATTAAGTGCAAATATGTAGTAATTCGCATGAAAATACTAATTTTTATGACGCTTAGGAGGCATAGACATGTATTTGTCTAAAATACGTAAATTTCCTTGTCAGACCTCTGGCTGTAATCGTTCACTGTAGCCACAATTTCTATTCGATTATCAAAACGTTGGTCTCATTTTGTAGCTATCAGTCTGTTGTTTAGGTCAAATATAAATTTGTAGTCCTTTCCATAAGAATACTAATTTTTATAAGGTTCCTTCTATTTTTGGGGGCAGGTTATGGGAACTTTTTGCCTTTACGGCATTGCTGTGGCTTGATTTTTCAACCGATGTACTATATTTTGGTGTTACTGAATAGATCAGCGTCTGAGTTTTCCAAAAAGTATAAATTTGTGGTATTTCGTAAAAGTTTAAGGGCGGGTTTAGTGGTTGAAAGCCAAAAAAATCCCAATTTTTCACGTGTCAACTCCCCAAAACTTTAAATGGGTTTTTCTCCCCTTAAACGTGCGAATTTCGCGTTTTGACGTTTTTATTTAAAACATTAGCCCAAACTAAAGTTTTGATGGTCCGAACATGTTTTAGGCAAAATATCTAAAAATTGCTGTTTCTAGAACACGTGCAGTTTTTGTGCAGATTTTCAGCTTTGATTGCTTACTGTGCCCGTAATTTTAATCCGATTGTTGAAATTTTGGTCTTATCTTATAGTTGCGTTTGTTTAGTTTGCATTAAGTGCAAATATGTAGTAATTCGCATGAAAATACTAATTTTTATGACGCTTAGGAGGCATAGACATGTATTTGTCTAAAATACGTAAATTTCCTTGTCAGACCTCTGGCTGTAATCGTTCACTGTAGCGACAATTTCTATTCGATTATCAGAATGTTGGTCTCATTTTGTAGCTGTCAGTCTGTTGTTTAGGTCAAATATAAATTTGTAGTCCTTTCCATAAGAATACTAATTTTTATAAGGTTCCTTCTATTTTTGGGGGCAGGTTATGGGAACTTTTTGCCTTTACGGCATTGCTGTGGCTTGATTTTTCAACCGATGTACTATATTTTGGTGTTACTGAATAGATCAGCGTCTGAGTTTTCCAAAAAGTATAAATTTGTGGTATTTCGTAAAAGTTTAAGGGCGGGTTTAGTGGTTGAAAGCCAAAAAAATCCCAATTTTTCACGTGTCAACTCCCCAAAACTTTAAATGGGTTTTTCTCCCCTTAAACGTGCGAATTTCGCGTTTTGACGTTTTTATTTAAAACATTAGCCCAAACTAAAGTTTTGATGGTCCGAACATGTTTTAGGCAAAATATCTAAAAATTGCTGTTTCTAGAACACGTGCAGTTTTTGTGCAGATTTTCAGCTTTGATTGCTTACTGTGCCCGTAATTTTAATCCGATTGTTGAAATTTTGGTCTTATCTTATAGTTGCGTTTGTTTAGTTTGCATTAAGTGCAAATATGTAGTAATTCGCATGAAAATACTAATTTTTATGACGCTTAGGAGGCATAGACATGTATTTGTCTAAAATACGTAAATTTCCTTGTCAGACCTCTGGCTGTAATCGTTCACTGTAGCCACAATTTCTATTCGATTATCAAAATGTTGGTCTCATTTTGTAGCTATCAGTCTGTTGTTTAGGTCAAATATAAATTTGTAGTCCTTTCCATAAGAATACTAATTTTTATAAGGTTCCTTCTATTTTTGGGGGCAGGTTATGGGAACTTTTTGCCTTTACGGCATTGCTGTGGCTTGATTTTTCAACCGATGTACTATATTTTGGTGTTACTGAATAGATCAGCGTCTGAGTTTTCCAAAAAGTATAAATTTGTGGTATTTCGTAAAAGTTTAAGGGCGGGTTTAGTGGTTGAAAGCCAAAAAAATCCCAATTTTTCACGTGTCAACTCCCCAAAACTTTAAATGGGTTTTTCTCCCCTTAAACGTGCGAATTTCGCGTTTTGACGTTTTTATTTAAAACATTAGCCCAAACTAAAGTTTTGATGGTCCGAACATGTTTTAGGCAAAATATCTAAAAATTGCTGTTTCTAGAACACGTGCAGTTTTTGTGCAGATTTTCAGCTTTGATTGCTTACTGTGCCCGTAATTTTAATCCGATTGTTGAAATTTTGGTCTTATCTTATAGTTGCGTTTGTTTAGTTTGCATTAAGTGCAAATATGTAGTAATTCGCATGAAAATACTAATTTTTATGACGCTTAGGAGGCATAGACATGTATTTGTCTAAAATACGTAAATTTCCTTGTCAGACCTCTGGCTGTAATCGTTCACTGTAGCGACAATTTCTATTCGATTATCAGAATGTTGGTCTCATTTTGTAGCTGTCAGTCTGTTGTTTAGGTCAAATATAAATTTGTAGTCCTTTCCATAAGAATACTAATTTTTATAAGGTTCCTTCTATTTTTGGGGGCAGGTTATGGGAACTTTTTGCCTTTACGGCATTGCTGTGGCTTGATTTTTCAACCGATGTACTATATTTTGGTGTTACTGAATAGATCAGCGTCTGAGTTTTCCAAAAAGTATAAATTTGTGGTATTTCGTAAAAGTTTAAGGGCGGGTTTAGTGGTTGAAAGCCAAAAAAATCCCAATTTTTCACGTGTCAACTCCCCAAAACTTTAAATGGGTTTTTCTCCCCTTAAACGTGCGAATTTCGCGTTTTGACGTTTTTATTTAAAACATTAGCCCAAACTAAAGTTTTGATGGTCCGAACATGTTTTAGGCAAAATATCTAAAAATTGCTGTTTCTAGAACACGTGCAGTTTTTGTGCAGATTTTCAGCTTTGATTGCTTACTGTGCCCGTAATTTTAATCCGATTGTTGAAATTTTGGTCTTATCTTATAGTTGCGTTTGTTTAGTTTGCATTAAGTGCAAATATGTAGTAATTCGCATGAAAATACTAATTTTTATGACGCTTAGGAGGCATAGACATGTATTTGTCTAAAATACGTAAATTTCCTTGTCAGACCTCTGGCTGTAATCGTTCACTGTAGCCACAATTTCTATTCGATTATCAGAATGTTGGTCTCATTTTGTAGCTGTCAGTCTGTTGTTTAGGTCAAATATAAATTTGTAGTCCTTTCCATAAGAATACTAATTTTTATAAGGTTCCTTCTATTTTTGGGGGCAGGTTATGGGAACTTTTTGCCTTTACGGCATTGCTGTGGCTTGATTTTTCAACCGATGTACTATATTTTGGTGTTACTGAATAGATCAGCGTCTGAGTTTTCCAAAAAGTATAAATTTGTGGTATTTCGTAAAAGTTTAAGGGCGGGTTTAGTGGTTGAAAGCCAAAAAAATCCCAATTTTTCACGTGTCAACTCCCCAAAACTTTAAATGGGTTTTTCTCCCCTTAAACGTGCGAATTTCGCGTTTTGACGTTTTTATTTAAAACATTAGCCCAAACTAAAGTTTTGATGGTCCGAACATGTCTTAGGCAAAATATCTAAAAATTGCTGTTTCTAGAACACGTGCAGTTTTTGTGCAGATTTTCAGCTTTGATTGCTTACTGTGCCCGTAATTTTAATCCGATTGTTGAAATTTTGGTCTTATCTTATAGTTGCGTTTGTTTAGTTTGCATTAAGTGCAAATATGTAGTAATTCGCATGAAAATACTAATTTTTATGACGCTTAGGAGGCATAGACATGTATTTGTCTAAAATACGTAAATTTCCTTGTCAGACCTCTGGCTGTAATCGTTCACTGTAGCCACAATTTCTATTCGATTATCAGAATGTTGGTCTCATTTTGTAGCTGTCAGTCTGTTGTTTAGGTCAAATATAAATTTGTAGTCCTTTCCATAAGAATACTAATTTTTATAAGGTTCCTTCTATTTTTGGGGGCAGGTTATGGGAACTTTTTGCCTTTACGGCATTGCTGTGGCTTGATTTTTCAACCGATGTACTATATTTTGGTGTTACTGAATAGATCAGCGTCTGAGTTTTCCAAAAAGTATAAATTTGTGGTATTTCGTAAAAGTTTAAGGGCGGGTTTAGTGGTTGAAAGCCAAAAAAATCCCAATTTTTCACGTGTCAACTCCCCAAAACTTTAAATGGGTTTTTCTCCCCTTAAACGTGCGAATTTCGCGTTATGACGTTTTTATTTAAAACATTAGCCCAAACTAAAGTTTTGATGGTCCGAACATGTTTTAGGCAAAATATCTAAAAATTGCTGTTTCTAGAACACGTGCAGTTTTTGTGCAGATTTTCAGCTTTGATTGCTTACTATGCCCGTAATTTCAATCCGATTGTTGAAATTTTGGTCTTATCTTATAGTTGCGTTTGTTTAGTTTGCATTAAGTGCAAATATGTAGTAATTCGCATGAAAATACTAATTTTTATGACGCTTAGGAGGCATAGACATGTATTTGTCTAAAATACGTAAATTTCCTTGTCAGACCTCTGGCTGTAATCGTTCACTGTAGCCACAATTTCTATTCGATTATCAGAATGTTGGTCTCATTTTGTAGCTGTCAGTCTGTTGTTTAGGTCAAATATAAATTTGTAGTCCTTTCCATAAGAATACTAATTTTTATAAGGTTCCTTCTATTTTTGGGGGCAGGTTATGGGAACTTTTTGCCTTTACGGCATTGCTGTGGCTTGATTTTTCAACCGATGTACTATATTTTGGTGTTACTGAATAGATCAGCGTCTGAGTTTTCCAAAAAGTATAAATTTGTGGTATTTCGTAAAAGTTTAAGGGCGGGTTTAGTGGTTGAAAGCCAAAAAAATCCCAATTTTTCACGTGTCAACTCCCCAAAACTTTAAATGGGTTTTTCTCCCCTTAAACGTGCGAATTTCGCGTTTTGACGTTTTTATTTAAAACATTAGCCCAAACTAAAGTTTTGATGGTCCGAACATGTTTTAGGCAAAATATCTAAAAATTGCTGTTTCTAGAACACGTGCAGTTTTTGTGCAGATTTTCAGCTTTGATTGCTTACTGTGCCCGTAATTTTAATCCGATTGTTGAAATTTTGGTCTTATCTTATAGTTGCGTTTGTTTAGTTTGCATTAAGTGCAAATATGTAGTAATTCGCATGAAAATACTAATTTTTATGACGCTTAGGAGGCATAGACATGTATTTGTCTAAAATACGTAAATTTCCTTGTCAGACCTCTGGCTGTAATCGTTCACTGTAGCCACAATTTCTATTCGATTATCAGAATGTTGGTCTCATTTTGTAGCTGTCAGTCTGTTGTTTAGGTCAAATATAAATTTGTAGTCCTTTCCATAAGAATACTAATTTTTATAAGGTTCCTTCTATTTTTGGGGGCAGGTTATGGGAACTTTTTGCCTTTACGGCATTGCTGTGGCTTGATTTTTCAACCGATGTACTATATTTTGGTGTTACTGAATAGATCAGCGTCTGAGTTTTCCAAAAAGTATAAATTTGTGGTATTTCGTAAAAGTTTAAGGGCGGGTTTAGTGGTTGAAAGCCAAAAAAATCCCAATTTTTCACGTGTCAACTCCCCAAAACTTTAAATGGGTTTTTCTCCCCTTAAACGTGCGAATTTCGCGTTTTGACGTTTTTATTTAAAACATTAGCCCAAACTAAAGTTTTGATGGTCCGAACATGTCTTAGGCAAAATATCTAAAAATTGCTGTTTCTAGAACACGTGCAGTTTTTGTGCAGATTTTCAGCTTTGATTGCTTACTGTGCCCGTAATTTTAATCCGATTGTTGAAATTTTGGTCTTATCTTATAGTTGCGTTTGTTTAGTTTGCATTAAGTGCAAATATGTAGTAATTCGCATGAAAATACTAATTTTTATGACGCTTAGGAGGCATAGACATGTATTTGTCTAAAATACGTAAATTTCCTTGTCAGACCTCTGGCTGTAATCGTTCACTGTAGCCACAATTTCTATTCGATTATCAGAATGTTGGTCTCATTTTGTAGCTGTCAGTCTGTTGTTTAGGTCAAATATAAATTTGTAGTCCTTTCCATAAGAATACTAATTTTTATAAGGTTCCTTCTATTTTTGGGGGCAGGTTATGGGAACTTTTTGCCTTTACGGCATTGCTGTGGCTTGATTTTTCAACCGATGTACTATATTTTGGTGTTACTGAATAGATCAGCGTCTGAGTTTTCCAAAAAGTATAAATTTGTGGTATTTCGTAAAAGTTTAAGGGCGGGTTTAGTGGTTGAAAGCCAAAAAAATCCCAATTTTTCACGTGTCAACTCCCCAAAACTTTAAATGGGTTTTTCTCCCCTTAAACGTGCGAATTTCGCGTTATGACGTTTTTATTTAAAACATTAGCCCAAACTAAAGTTTTGATGGTCCGAACATGTTTTAGGCAAAATATCTAAAAATTGCTGTTTCTAGAACACGTGCAGTTTTTGTGCAGATTTTCAGCTTTGATTGCTTACTATGCCCGTAATTTCAATCCGATTGTTGAAATTTTGGTCTTATCTTATAGTTGCGTTTGTTTAGTTTGCATTAAGTGCAAATATGTAGTAATTCGCATGAAAATACTAATTTTTATGACGCTTAGGAGGCATAGACATGTATTTGTCTAAAATACGTAAATTTCCTTGTCAGACCTCTGGCTGTAATCGTTCACTGTAGCCACAATTTCTATTCGATTATCAGAATGTTGGTCTCATTTTGTAGCTGTCAGTCTGTTGTTTAGGTCAAATATAAATTTGTAGTCCTTTCCATAAGAATACTAATTTTTATAAGGTTCCTTCTATTTTTGGGGGCAGGTTATGGGAACTTTTTGCCTTTACGGCATTGCTGTGGCTTGATTTTTCAACCGATGTACTATATTTTGGTGTTACTGAATAGATCAGCGTCTGAGTTTTCCAAAAAGTATAAATTTGTGGTATTTCGTAAAAGTTTAAGGGCGGGTTTAGTGGTTGAAAGCCAAAAAAATCCCAATTTTTCACGTGTCAACTCCCCAAAACTTTAAATGGGTTTTTCTCCCCTTAAACGTGCGAATTTCGCGTTATGACGTTTTTATTTAAAACATTAGCCCAAACTAAAGTTTTGATGGTCCGAACATGTTTTAGGCAAAATATCTAAAAATTGCTGTTTCTAGAACACGTGCAGTTTTTGTGCAGATTTTCAGCTTTGATTGCTTACTGTGCCCGTAATTTTAATCCGATTGTTGAAATTTTGGTCTTATCTTATAGTTGCGTTTGTTTAGTTTGCATTAAGTGCAAATATGTAGTAATTCGCATGAAAATACTAATTTTTATGACGCTTAGGAGGCATAGACATGTTTTTGTCTAAAATACGTAAATTTCCTTGTCAGACCTCTGGCTGTAATCGTTCACTGTAGCCACAATTTCTATTCGATTATCAGAATGTTGGTCTCATTTTGTAGCTGTCAGTCTGTTGTTTAGGTCAAATATAAATTTGTAGTCCTTTCCATAAGAATACTAATTTTTATAAGGTTCTTTCTATTTTTGGGGGCAGGTTATGGGAACTTTTTGCCTTTACGGCATTGCTGTGGCTTGATTTTTCAACCGATGTACTATATTTTGGTGTTACTGAATAGATCAGCGTCTGAGTTTTCCAAAAAGTATAAATTTGTGGTATTTCGTAAAAGTTTAAGGGCGGGTTTAGTGGTTGAAAGCCAAAAAAATCCCAATTTTTCACGTGTCAACTCCCCAAAACTTTAAATGGGTTTTTCTCCCCTTAAACGTGCGAATTTCGCGTTTTGACGTTTTTATTTAAAACATTAGCCCAAACTAAAGTTTTGATGGTCCGAACATGTTTTAGGCAAAATATCTAAAAATTGCTGTTTCTAGAACACGTGCAGTTTTTGTGCAGATTTTCAGCTTTGATTGCTTACTGTGCCCGTAATTTTAATCCGATTGTTGAAATTTTGGTCTTATCTTATAGTTGCGTTTGTTTAGTTTGCATTAAGTGCAAATATGTAGTAATTCGCATGAAAATACTAATTTTTATGACGCTTAGGAGGCATAGACATGTATTTGTCTAAAATACGTAAATTTCCTTGTCAGACCTCTGGCTGTAATCGTTCACTGTAGCCACAATTTCTATTCGATTATCAAAATGTTGGTCTCATTTTGTAGCTATCAGTCTGTTGTTTAGGTCAAATATAAATTTGTAGTCCTTTCCATAAGAATACTAATTTTTATAAGGTTCCTTCTATTTTTGGGGGCAGGTTATGGGAACTTTTTGCCTTTACGGCATTGCTGTGGCTTGATTTTTCAACCGATGTACTATATTTTGGTGTTACTGAATAGATCAGCGTCTGAGTTTTCCAAAAAGTATTAATTTGTGGTATTTCGTAAAAGTTTAAGGGCGGGTTTAGTGGTTGAAAGCCAAAAAAATCCCAATTTTTCACGTGTCAACTCCCCAAAACTTTAAATGGGTTTTTCTCCCCTTAAACGTGCGAATTTCGCGTTTTGACGTTTTTATTTAAAACATTAGCCCAAACTAAAGTTTTGATGGTCCGAACATGTTTTAGGCAAAATATCTAAAAATTGCTGTTTCTAGAACACGTGCAGTTTTTGTGCAGATTTTCAGCTTTGATTGCTTACTGTGCCCGTAATTTTAATCCGATTGTTGAAATTTTGGTCTTATCTTATAGTTGCGTTTGTTTAGTTTGCATTAAATGCAAATATGTAGTAAATCGCATGAAAATACTAATTTTTATGACGCTTAGGAGGCATAGACATGTATTTGTCTAAAATACGTAAATTTCCTTGTCAGACCTCTGGCTGTAATCGTTCACTGTAGCCACAATTTCTATTCGATTATCAGAATGTTGGTCTCATTTTGTAGCTGTCAGTCTGTTGTTTAGGTCAAATATAAATTTGTAGTCCTTTCCATAAGAATACTAATTTTTATAAGGTTCCTTCTATTTTTGGGGGCAGGTTATGGGAACTTTTTGCCTTTACGGCATTGCTGTGGCTCGATTTTTCAACCGATGTACTATATTTTGGTGTTACTGAATAGATCAGCGTCTGAGTTTTCCAAAAAGTATAAATTTGTGGTATTTCGTAAAAGTTTAAGGGCGGGTTTAGTGGTTGAAAGCCAAAAAAATCCCAATTTTTCACGTGTCAACTCCCCAAAACTTTAAATGGGTTTTTCTCCCCTTAAACGTGCGAATTTCGCGTTTTGACGTTTTTATTTAAAACATTAGCCCAAACTAAAGTTTTGATGGTCCGAACATGTTTTAGGCAAAATATCTAAAAATTGCTGTTTCTAGAACACGTGCAGTTTTTGTGCAGATTTTCAGCTTTGATTGCTTACTGTGCCCGTAATTTTAATCCGATTGTTGAAATTTTGGTCTTATCTTATAGTTGCGTTTGTTTAGTTTGCATTAAATGCAAATATGTAGTAATTCGCATGAAAATACTAATTTTTATGACGCTTAGGAGGCATAGACATGTATTTGTCTAAAATACGTAAATTTCCTTGTCAGACCTCTGGCTGTAATCGTTCACTGTAGCCACAATTTCTATTCGATTATCAGAATGTTGGTCTCATTTTGTAGCTGTCAGTCTGTTGTTTAGGTCAAATATAAATTTGTAGTCCTTTCCATAAGAATACTAATTTTTATAAGGTTCCTTCTATTTTTGGGGGCAGGTTATGGGAACTTTTTGCCTTTACGGCATTGCTGTGGCTTGATTTTTCAACCGATGTACTATATTTTGGTGTTACTGAATAGATCAGCGTCTGAGTTTTCCAAAAAGTATAAATTTGTGGTATTTCGTAAAAGTTTAAGGGCGGGTTTAGTGGTTGAAAGCCAAAAAAATCCCAATTTTTCACGTGTCAACTCCCCAAAACTTTAAATGGGTTTTTCTCTCCTTAAACGTGCGAATTTCGCGTTTTGACGTTTTTATTTAAAACATTAGCCCAAACTAAAGTTTTGATGGTCCGAACATGTTTTAGGCAAAATATCTAAAAATTGCTGTTTCTAGAACACGTGCAGTTTTTGTGCAGATTTTCAGCTTTGATTGCTTACTGTGCCCGTAATTTTAATCCGATTGTTGAAATTTTGGTCTTATCTTATAGTTGCGTTTGTTTAGTTTGCATTAAGTGCAAATATGTAGTAATTCGCATGAAAATACTAATTTTTATGACGCTTAGGAGGCATAGACATGTATTTGTCTAAAATACGTAAATTTCCTTGTCAGACCTCTGGCTGTAATCGTTCACTGTAGCCACAATTTCTATTCGATTATCAACATGTTGGTCTCATTTTGTAGCTATCAGTCTGTTGTTTAGGTCAAATATAAATTTGTAGTCCTTTCCATAAGAATACTAATTTTTATAAGGTTCCTTCTATTTTTGGGGGCAGGTTATGGGAACTTTTTGCCTTTACGGCATTGCTGTGGCTTGATTTTTCAACCGATGTACTATATTTTGGTGTTACTGAATAGATCAGCGTCTGAGTTTTCCAAAAAGTATTAATTTGTGGTATTTCGTAAAAGTTTAAGGGCGGGTTTAGTGGTTGAAAGCCAAAAAAATCCCAATTTTTCACGTGTCAACTCCCCAAAACTTTAAATGGGTTTTTCTCCCCTTAAACGTGCGAATTTCGCGTTTTGACGTTTTTATTTAAAACATTAGCCCAAACTAAAGTTTTGATGGTCCGAACATGTTTTAGGCAAAATATCTAAAAATTGCTGTTTCTAGAACACGTGCAGTTTTTGTGCAGATTTTCAGCTTTGATTGCTTACTGTGCCCGTAATTTTAATCCGATTGTTGAAATTTTGGTCTTATCTTATAGTTGCGTTTGTTTAGTTTGCATTAAGTGCAAATATGTAGTAATTCGCATGAAAATACTAATTTTTATGACGCTTAGGAGGCATAGACATGTATTTGTCTAAAATACGTAAATTTCCTTGTCAGACCTCTGGCTGTAATCGTTCACTGTAGCCACAATTTCTATTCGATTATCAGAATGTTGGTCTCATTTTGTAGCTGTCAGTCTGTTGTTTAGGTCAAATATAAATTTGTAGTCCTTTCCATAAGAATACTAATTTTTATAAGGTTCCTTCTATTTTTGGGGGCAGGTTATGGGAACTTTTTGCCTTTACGGCATTGCTGTGGCTTGATTTTTCAACCGATGTACTATATTTTGGTGTTACTGAATAGATCAGCGTCTGAGTTTTCCAAAAAGTATAAATTTGTGGTATTTCGTAAAAGTTTAAGGGCGGGTTTAGTGGTTGAAAGCCAAAAAAATCCCAATTTTTCACGTGTCAACTCCCCAAAACTTTAAATGGGTTTTTCTCCCCTTAAACGTGCGAATTTCGCGTTTTGACGTTTTTATTTAAAACATTAGCCCAAACTAAAGTTTTGATGGTCCGAACATGTTTTAGGCAAAATATCTAAAAATTGCTGTTTCTAGAACACGTGCAGTTTTTGTGCAGATTTTCAGCTTTGATTGCTTACTGTGCCCGTAATTTTAATCCGATTGTTCAAATTTTGGTCTTATCTTATAGTTGCGTTTGTTTAGTTTGCATTAAGTGCAAATATGTAGTAATTCGCATGAAAATACTAATTTTTATGACGCTTAGGAGGCATAGACATGTATTTGTCTAAAATACGTAAATTTCCTTGTCAGACCTCTGGCTGTAATCGTTCACTGTAGCCACAATTTCTATTCGATTATCAGAATGTTGGTCTCATTTTGTAGCTGTCAGTCTGTTGTTTAGGTCAAATATAAATTTGTAGTCCTTTCCATAAGAATACTAATTTTTATAAGGTTCCTTCTATTTTTGGGGGCAGGTTATGGGAACTTTTTGCCTTTACGGCATTGCTGTGGCTTGATTTTTCAACCGATGTACTATATTTTGGTGTTACTGAATAGATCAGCGTCTGAGTTTTCCAAAAAGTATAAATTTGTGGTATTTCGTAAAAGTTTAAGGGCGGGTTTAGTGGTTGAAAGCCAAAAAAATCCCAATTTTTCACGTGTCAACTCCCCAAAACTTTAAATGGGTTTTTCTCCCCTTAAACGTGCGAATTTCGCGTTTTGACGTTTCTATTTAAAACATTAGCCCAAACTAAAGTTTTGATGGTCCGAACATGTTTTAGGCAAAATATCTAAAAATTGCTGTTTCTAGAACACGTGCAGTTTTTGTGCAGATTTTCAGCTTTGATTGCTTACTGTGCCCGTAATTTTAATCCGATTGTTGAAATTTTGGTCTTATCTTATAGTTGCGTTTGTTTAGTTTGCATTAAGTGCAAATATGTAGTAATTCGCATGAAAATACTAATTTTTATGACGCTTAGGAGGCATAGACATGTATTTGTCTAAAATACGTAAATTTCCTTGTCAGACCTCTGGCTGTAATCGTTCACTGTAGCCACAATTTCTATTCGATTATCAGAATGTTGGTCTCATTTTGTAGCTGTCAGTCTGTTGTTTAGGTCAAATATAAATTTGTAGTCCTTTCCATAAGAATACTAATTTTTATAAGGTTCCTTCTATTTTTGGGGGCAGGTTATGGGAACTTTTTGCCTTTACGGCATTGCTGTGGCTTGATTTTTCAACCGATGTACTATATTTTGGTGTTACTGAATAGATCAGCGTCTGAGTTTTCCAAAAAGTATAAATTTGTGGTATTTCGTAAAAGTTTAAGGGCGGGTTTAGTGGTTGAAAGCCAAAAAAATCCCAATTTTTCACGTGTCAACTCCCCAAAACTTTAAATGGGTTTTTCTCCCCTTAAACGTGCGAATTTCGCGTTTTGACGTTTTTATTTAAAACATTAGCCCAAACTAAAGTTTTGATGGTCCGAACATGTTTTAGGCAAAATATCTAAAAATTGCTGTTTCTAGAACACGTGCAGTTTTTGTGCAGATTTTCAGCTTTGATTGCTTACTGTGCCCGTAATTTTAATCCGATTGTTGAAATTTTGGTCTTATCTTATAGTTGCGTTTGTTTAGTTTGCATTAAGTGCAAATATGTAGTAATTCGCATGAAAATACTAATTTTTATGACGCTTAGGAGGCATAGACATGTATTTGTCTAAAATACGTAAATTTCCTTGTCAGACCTCTGGCTGTAATCGTTCACTGTAGCCACAATTTCTATTCGATTATCAGAATGTTGGTCTCATTTTGTAGCTGTCAGTCTGTTGTTTAGGTCAAATATAAATTTGTAGTCCTTTCCATAAGAATACTAATTTTTATAAGGTTCCTTCTATTTTTGGGGGCAGGTTATGGGAACTTTTTGCCTTTACGGCATTGCTGTGGCTTGATTTTTCAACCGATGTACTATATTTTGGTGTTACTGAATAGATCAGCGTCTGAGTTTTCCAAAAAGTATAAATTTGTGGTATTTCGTAACAGTTTAAGGGCGGGTTTAGTGGTTGAAAGCCAAAAAAATCCCAATTTTTCACGTGTCAACTCCCCAAAACTTTAAATGGGTTTTTCTCCCCTTAAACGTGCGAATTTCGCGTTTTGACGTTTTTATTTAAAACATTAGCCCAAACTAAAGTTTTGATGGTCCGAACATGTTTTAGGCAAAATATCTAAAAATTGCTGTTTCTAGAACACGTGCAGTTTTTGTGCAGATTTTCAGCTTTGATTGCTTACTGTGCCCGTAATTTTAATCCGATTGTTGAAATTTTGGTCTTATCTTATAGTTGCGTTTGTTTAGTTTGCATTAAGTGCAAATATGTAGTAATTCGCATGAAAATACTAATTTTTATGACGCTTAGGAGGCATAGACATGTATTTGTCTAAAATACGTAAATTTCCTTGTCAGACCTCTGGCTGTAATCGTTCACTGTAGCCACAATTTCTATTCGATTATCAGAATGTTGGTCTCATTTTGTAGCTGTCAGTCTGTTGTTTAGGTCAAATATAAATTTGTAGTCCTTTCCATAAGAATACTTATTTTTATAAGGTTCCTTCTATTTTTGGGGGCAGGTTATGGGAACTTTTTGCCTTTACGGCATTGCTGTGGCTTGATTTTTCAACCGATGTACTATATTTTGGTGTTACTGAATAGATCAGCGTCTGAGTTTTCCAAAAAGTATAAATTTGTGGTATTTCGTAAAAGTTTAAGGGCGGGTTTAGTGGTTGAAAGCCAAAAAAATCCCAATTTTTCACGTGTCAACTCCCCAAAACTTTAAATGGGTTTTTCTCCCCTTAAACGTGCGAATTTCGCGTTTTGACGTTTTTATTTAAAACATTAGCCCAAACTAAAGTTTTGATGGTCCGAACATGTTTTAGGCAAAATATCTAAAAATTGCTGTTTCTAGAACACGTGCAGTTTTTGTGCAGATTTTCAGCTTTGATTGCTTACTGTGCCCGTAATTTTAATCCGATTGTTGAAATTTTGGTCTTATCTTATAGTTGCGTTTGTTTAGTTTGCATTAAGTGCAAATATGTAGTAATTTGCATGAAAATACTAATTTTTATGACGCTTAGGAGGCATAGACATGTATTTGTCTAAAATACGTAAATTTCCTTGTCAGACCTCTGGCTGTAATCGTTCACTGTAGCCACAATTTCTATTCGATTATCAGAATGTTGGTTTCATTTTGTAGCTGTCAGTCTGTTGTTTAGGTCAAATATAAATTTGTAGTCCTTTCCATAAGAATACTAATTTTTATAAGGTTCCTTCTATTTTTGGGGGCAGGTTATGGGAACTTTTTGCCTTTACGGCATTGCTGTGGCTTGATTTTTCAACCGATGTACTATATTTTGGAGTTACTGAATAGATCAGCGTCTGAGTTTTCCAAAAAGTATAAATTTGTGGTATTTCGTAAAAGTTTAAGGGCGGGTTTAGTGGTTGAAAGCCAAAAAAATCCCAATTTTTCACGTGTCAACTCCCCAAAACTTTAAATGGGTTTTTCTCCCCTTAAACGTGCGAATTTCGCGTTTTGACGTTTTTATTTAAAACATTAGCCCAAACTAAAGTTTTGATGGTCCGAACATGTTTTAGGCAAAATATCTAAAAATTGCTGTTTCTAGAACACGTGCAGTTTTTGTGCAGATTTTCAGCTTTGATTGCTTACTGTGCCCGTAATTTTAATCCGATTGTTGAAATTTTGGTCTTATCTTATAGTTGCGTTTGTTTAGTTTGCATTAAGTGCAAATATGTAGTAATTCGCATGAAAATACTAATTTTTATGACGCTTAGGAGGCATAGACATGTATTTGTCTAAAATACGTAAATTTCCTTGTCAGACCTATGGCTGTAATCGTTCACTGTAGCCACAATTTCTATTCGATTATCAGAATGTTGGTCTCATTTTGTAGCTGTCAGTCTGTTGTTTAGGTCAAATATAAATTTGTAGTCCTTTCCATAAGAATACTAATTTTTATAAGGTTCCTTCTATTTTTGGGGGCAGGTTATGGGAACTTTTTGCCTTTACGGCATTGCTGTGGCTTGATTTTTCAACCGATGTACTATATTTTGGTGTTACTGAATAGATCAGCGTCTGAGTTTTCCAAAAAGTATAAATTTGTGGTATTTCGTAAAAGTTTAAGGGCGGGTTTAGTGGTTGAAAGCCAAAAAAATCCCAATTTTTCACGTGTCAACTCCCCAAAACTTTAAATGGGTTTTTCTCCCCTTAAACGTGCGAATTTCGCGTTTTGACGTTTTTATTTAAAACATTAGCCCAAACTAAAGTTTTGATGGTCCGAACATGTTTTAGGCAAAATATCTAAAAATTGCTGTTTCTAGAACACGTGCAGTTTTTGTGCAGATTTTCAGCTTTGATTGCTTACTGTGCCCGTAATTTTAATCCGATTGTTGAAATTTTGGTCTTATCTTATAGTTGCGTTTGTTTAGTTTGCATTAAGTGCAAATATGTAGTAATTCGCATGAAAATACTAATTTTTATGACGCTTAGGAGGCATAGACATGTATTTGTCTAAAATACGTAAATTTCCTTGTCAGACCTCTGGCTGTAATCGTTCACTGTAGCCACAATTTCTATTCGATTATCAGAATGTTGGTCTCATTTTGTAGCTGTCAGTCTGTTGTTTAGGTCAAATATAAATTTGTAGTCCTTTCCATAAGAATACTAATTTTTATAAGGTTCCTTCTATTTTTGGGGGCAGGTTATGGGAACTTTTTGCCTTTACGGCATTGCTGTGGCTTGATTTTTCAACCGATGTACTATATTTTGGTGTTACTGAATAGATCAGCGTCTGAGTTTTCCAAAAAGTATAAATTTGTGGTATTTCGTAAAAGTTTAAGGGCGGGTTTAGTGGTTGAAAGCCAAAAAAATCCCAATTTTTCACGTGTCAACTCCCCAAAACTTTAAATGGGTTTTTCTCCCCTTAACCGTGCGAATTTCGCGTTTTGACGTTTTTATTTAAAACATTAGCCCAAACTAAAGTTTTGATGGTCCGAACATGTTTTAGGCAAAATATCTAAAAATTGCTGTTTCTAGAACACGTGCAGTTTTTGTGCAGATTTTCAGCTTTGATTGCTTACTGTGCCCGTAATTTTAATCCGATTGTTGAAATTTTGGTCTTATCTTATAGTTGCGTTTGTTTAGTTTGCATTAAGTGCAAATATGTAGTAATTCGCATGAAAATACTAATTTTTATGACGCTTAGGAGGCATAGACATGTATTTGTCTAAAATACGTAAATTTCCTTGTCAGACCTCTGGCTGTAATCGTTCACTGTAGCCACAATTTCTATTCGATTATCAGAATGTTGGTCTCATTTTGTAGCTGTCAGTCTGTTGTTTAGGTCAAATATAAATTTGTAGTCCTTTCCATAAGAATACTAATTTTTATAAGGTTCCTTCTATTTTTGGGGGCAGGTTATGGGAACTTTTTGCCTTTACGGCATTGCTGTGGCTTGATTTTTCAACCGATGTACTATATTTTGGTGTTACTGAATAGATCAGCGTCTGAGTTTTCCAAAAAGTATAAATTTGTGGTATTTCGTAAAAGTTTAAGGGCGGGTTTAGTGGTTGAAAGCCAAAAAAATCCCAATTTTTCACGTGTCAACTCCCCAAAACTTTAAATGGGTTTTTCTCCCCTTAAACGTGCGAATTTCGCGTTTTGACGTTTTTATTTAAAACATTAGCCCAAACTAAAGTTTTGATGGTCCGAACATGTTTTAGGCAAAATATCTAAAAATTGCTGTTTCTAGAACACGTGCAGTTTTTGTGCAGATTTTCAGCTTTGATTGCTTACTGTGCCCGTAATTTTAATCCGATTGTTGAAATTTTGGTCTTATCTTATAGTTGCGTTTGTTTAGTTTGCATTAAGTGCAAATATGTAGTAATTCGCATGAAAATACTAATTTTTATGACGCTTAGGAGGCATAGATATGTATTTGTCTAAAATACGTAAATTTCCTTGTCAGACCTCTGGCTGTAATCGTTCACTGTAGCCACAATTTCTATTCGATTATCAGAATGTTGGTCTCATTTTGTAGCTGTCAGTCTGTTGTTTAGGTCAAATATAAATTTGTAGTCCTTTCCATAAGAATACTAATTTTTATAAGGTTCCTTCTATTTTTGGGGGCAGGTTATGGGAACTTTTTGCCTTTACGGCATTGCTGTGGCTTGATTTTTCAACCGATGTACTATATTTTGGTGTTACTGAATAGATCAGCGTCTGAGTTTTCCAAAAAGTATAAATTTGTGGTATTTCGTAAAAGTTTAAGGGCGGGTTTAGTGGTTGAAAGCCAAAAAAATCCCAATTTTTCACGTGTCAACTCCCCAAAACTTTAAATGGGTTTTTCTCTCCTTAAACGTGCGAATTTCGCGTTTTGACGTTTTTATTTAAAACATTAGCCCAAACTAAAGTTTTGATGGTCCGAACATGTTTTAGGCAAAATATCTAAAAATTGCTGTTTCTAGAACACGTGCAGTTTTTGTGCAGATTTTCAGCTTTGATTGCTTACTGTGCCCGTAATTTTAATCCGATTGTTGAAATTTTGGTCTTATCTTATAGTTGCGTTTGTTTAGTTTGCATTAAGTGCAAATATGTAGTAATTCGCATGAAAATACTAATTTTTATGACGCTTAGGAGGCATAGACATGTATTTGTCTAAAATACGTAAATTTCCTTGTCAGACCTCTGGCTGTAATCGTTCACTGTAGCCACAATTTCTATTCGATTATCAACATGTTGGTCTCATTTTGTAGCTATCAGTCTGTTGTTTAGGTCAAATATAAATTTGTAGTCCTTTCCATAAGAATACTAATTTTTATAAGGTTCCTTCTATTTTTGGGGGCAGGTTATGGGAACTTTTTGCCTTTACGGCATTGCTGTGGCTTGATTTTTCAACCGATGTACTATATTTTGGTGTTACTGAATAGATCAGCGTCTGAGTTTTCCAAAAAGTATTAATTTGTGGTATTTCGTAAAAGTTTAAGGGCGGGTTTAGTGGTTGAAAGCCAAAAAAATCCCAATTTTTCACGTGTCAACTCCCCAAAACTTTAAATGGGTTTTTCTCCCCTTAAACGTGCGAATTTCGCGTTTTGACGTTTTTATTTAAAACATTAGCCCAAACTAAAGTTTTGATGGTCCGAACATGTTTTAGGCAAAATATCTAAAAATTGCTGTTTCTAGAACACGTGCAGTTTTTGTGCAGATTTTCAGCTTTGATTGCTTACTGTGCCCGTAATTTTAATCCGATTGTTGAAATTTTGGTCTTATCTTATAGTTGCGTTTGTTTAGTTTGCATTAAGTGCAAATATGTAGTAATTCGCATGAAAATACTAATTTTTATGACGCTTAGGAGGCATAGACATGTATTTGTCTAAAATACGTAAATTTCCTTGTCAGACCTCTGGCTGTAATCGTTCACTGTAGCCACAATTTCTATTCGATTATCAGAATGTTGGTCTCATTTTGTAGCTGTCAGTCTGTTGTTTAGGTCAAATATAAATTTGTAGTCCTTTCCATAAGAATACTAATTTTTATAAGGTTCCTTCTATTTTTGGGGGCAGGTTATGGGAACTTTTTGCCTTTACGGCATTGCTGTGGCTTGATTTTTCAACCGATGTACTATATTTTGGTGTTACTGAATAGATCAGCGTCTGAGTTTTCCAAAAAGTATAAATTTGTGGTATTTCGTAAAAGTTTAAGGGCGGGTTTAGTGGTTGAAAGCCAAAAAAATCCCAATTTTTCACGTGTCAACTCCCCAAAACTTTAAATGGGTTTTTCTCCCCTTAAACGTGCGAATTTCGCGTTTTGACGTTTTTATTTAAAACATTAGCCCAAACTAAAGTTTTGATGGTCCGAACATGTTTTAGGCAAAATATCTAAAAATTGCTGTTTCTAGAACACGTGCAGTTTTTGTGCAGATTTTCAGCTTTGATTGCTTACTGTGCCCGTAATTTTAATCCGATTGTTGAAATTTTGGTCTTATCTTATAGTTGCGTTTGTTTAGTTTGCATTAAGTGCAAATATGTAGTAATTCGCATGAAAATACTAATTTTTATGACGCTTAGGAGGCATAGACATGTATTTGTCTAAAATACGTAAATTTCCTTGTCAGACCTCTGGCTGTAATCGTTCACTGTAGCCACAATTTCTATTCGATTATCAGAATGTTGGTCTCATTTTGTAGCTGTCAGTCTGTTGTTTAGGTCAAATATAAATTTGTAGTCCTTTCCATAAGAATACTAATTTTTATAAGGTTCCTTCTATTTTTGGGGGCAGGTTATGGGAACTTTTTGCCTTTACGGCATTGCTGTGGCTTGATTTTTCAACCGATGTACTATATTTTGGTGTTACTGAATAGATCAGCGTCTGAGTTTTCCAAAAAGTATAAATTTGTGGTATTTCGTAAAAGTTTAAGGGCGGGTTTAGTGGTTGAAAGCCAAAAAAATCCCAATTTTTCACGTGTCAACTCCCCAAAACTTTAAATGGGTTTTTCTCCCCTTAAACGTGCGAATTTCGCGTTTTGACGTTTCTATTTAAAACATTAGCCCAAACTAAAGTTTTGATGGTCCGAACATGTTTTAGGCAAAATATCTAAAAATTGCTGTTTCTAGAACACGTGCAGTTTTTGTGCAGATTTTCAGCTTTGATTGCTTACTGTGCCCGTAATTTTAATCCGATTGTTGAAATTTTGGTCTTATCTTATAGTTGCGTTTGTTTAGTTTGCATTAAGTGCAAATATGTAGTAATTCGCATGAAAATACTAATTTTTATGACGCTTAGGAGGCATAGACATGTATTTGTCTAAAATACGTAAATTTCCTTGTCAGACCTCTGGCTGTAATCGTTCACTGTAGCCACAATTTCTATTCGATTATCAGAATGTTGGTCTCATTTTGTAGCTGTCAGTCTGTTGTTTAGGTCAAATATAAATTTGTAGTCCTTTCCATAAGAATACTAATTTTTATAAGGTTCCTTCTATTTTTGGGGGCAGGTTATGGGAACTTTTTGCCTTTACGGCATTGCTGTGGCTTGATTTTTCAACCGATGTACTATATTTTGGTGTTACTGAATAGATCAGCGTCTGAGTTTTCCAAAAAGTATAAATTTGTGGTATTTCGTAAAAGTTTAAGGGCGGGTTTAGTGGTTGAAAGCCAAAAAAATCCCAATTTTTCACGTGTCAACTCCCCAAAACTTTAAATGGGTTTTTCTCCCCTTAAACGTGCGAATTTCGCGTTTTGACGTTTTTATTTAAAACATTAGCCCAAACTAAAGTTTTGATGGTCCGAACATGTTTTAGGCAAAATATCTAAAAATTGCTGTTTCTAGAACACGTGCAGTTTTTGTGCAGATTTTCAGCTTTGATTGCTTACTGTGCCCGTAATTTTAATCCGATTGTTGAAATTTTGGTCTTATCTTATAGTTGCGTTTGTTTAGTTTGCATTAAGTGCAAATATGTAGTAATTCGCATGAAAATACTAATTTTTATGACGCTTAGGAGGCATAGACATGTATTTGTCTAAAATACGTAAATTTCCTTGTCAGACCTCTGGCTGTAATCGTTCACTGTAGCCACAATTTCTATTCGATTATCAGAATGTTGGTCTCATTTTGTAGCTGTCAGTCTGTTGTTTAGGTCAAATATAAATTTGTAGTCCTTTCCATAAGAATACTAATTTTTATAAGGTTCCTTCTATTTTTGGGGGCAGGTTATGGGAACTTTTTGCCTTTACGGCATTGCTGTGGCTTGATTTTTCAACCGATGTACTATATTTTGGTGTTACTGAATAGATCAGCGTCTGAGTTTTCCAAAAAGTATAAATTTGTGGTATTTCGTAAAAGTTTAAGGGCGGGTTTAGTGGTTGAAAGCCAAAAAAATCCCAATTTTTCACGTGTCAACTCCCCAAAACTTTAAATGGGTTTTTCTCCCCTTAAACGTGCGAATTTCGCGTTTTGACGTTTTTATTTAAAACATTAGCCCAAACTAAAGTTTTGATGGTCCGAACATGTTTTAGGCAAAATATCTAAAAATTGCTGTTTCTAGAACACGTGCAGTTTTTGTGCAGATTTTCAGCTTTGATTGCTTACTGTGCCCGTAATTTTAATCCGATTGTTGAAATTTTGGTCTTATCTTATAGTTGCGTTTGTTTAGTTTGCATTAAGTGCAAATATGTAGTAATTCGCATGAAAATACTAATTTTTATGACGCTTAGGAGGCATAGACATGTATTTGTCTAAAATACGTAAATTTCCTTGTCAGACCTCTGGCTGTAATCGTTCACTGTAGCCACAATTTCTATTCGATTATCAGAATGTTGGTCTCATTTTGTAGCTGTCAGTCTGTTGTTTAGGTCAAATATAAATTTGTAGTCCTTTCCATAAGAATACTTATTTTTATAAGGTTCCTTCTATTTTTGGGGGCAGGTTATGGGAACTTTTTGCCTTTACGGCATTGCTGTGGCTTGATTTTTCAACCGATGTACTATATTTTGGTGTTACTGAATAGATCAGCGTCTGAGTTTTCCAAAAAGTATAAATTTGTGGTATTTCGTAAAAGTTTAAGGGCGGGTTTAGTGGTTGAAAGCCAAAAAAATCCCAATTTTTCACGTGTCAACTCCCCAAAACTTTAAATGGGTTTTTCTCCCCTTAAACGTGCGAATTTCGCGTTTTGACGTTTTTATTTAAAACATTAGCCCAAACTAAAGTTTTGATGGTCCGAACATGTTTTAGGCAAAATATCTAAAAATTGCTGTTTCTAGAACACGTGCAGTTTTTGTGCAGATTTTCAGCTTTGATTGCTTACTGTGCCCGTAATTTTAATCCGATTGTTGAAATTTTGGTCTTATCTTATAGTTGCGTTTGTTTAGTTTGCATTAAGTGCAAATATGTAGTAATTCGCATGAAAATACTAATTTTTATGACGCTTAGGAGGCATAGACATGTATTTGTCTAAAATACGTAAATTTCCTTGTCAGACCTCTGGCTGTAATCGTTCACTGTAGCCACAATTTCTATTCGATTATCAGAATGTTGGTTTCATTTTGTAGCTGTCAGTCTGTTGTTTAGGTCAAATATAAATTTGTAGTCCTTTCCATAAGAATACTAATTTTTATAAGGTTCCTTCTATTTTTGGGGGCAGGTTATGGGAACTTTTTGCCTTTACGGCATTGCTGTGGCTTGATTTTTCAACCGATGTACTATATTTTGGTGTTACTGAATAGATCAGCGTCTGAGTTTTCCAAAAAGTATAAATTTGTGGTATTTCGTAAAAGTTTAAGGGCGGGTTTAGTGGTTGAAAGCCAAAAAAATCCCAATTTTTCACGTGTCAACTCCCCAAAACTTTAAATGGGTTTTTCTCCCCTTAAACGTGTGAATTTCGCGTTTTGACGTTTTTATTTAAAACATTAGCCCAAACTAAAGTTTTGATGGTCCGAACATGTTTTAGGCAAAATATCTAAAAATTGCTGTTTCTAGAACACGTGCAGTTTTTGTGCAGATTTTCAGCTTTGATTGCTTACTGTGCCCGTAATTTTAATCCGATTGTTGAAATTTTGGTCTTATCTTATAGTTGCGTTTGTTTAGTTTGCATTAAGTGCAAATATGTAGTAATTCGCATGAAAATACTAATTTTTATGACGCTTAGGAGGCATAGACATGTATTTGTCTAAAATACGTAAATTTCCTTGTCAGACCTATGGCTGTAATCGTTCACTGTAGCCACAATTTCTATTCGATTATCAGAATGTTGGTCTCATTTTGTAGCTGTCAGTCTGTTGTTTAGGTCAAATATAAATTTGTAGTCCTTTCCATAAGAATACTAATTTTTATAAGGTTCCTTCTATTTTTGGGGGCAGGTTATGGGAACTTTTTGCCTTTACGGCATTGCTGTGGCTTGATTTTTCAACCGATGTACTATATTTTGGTGTTACTGAATAGATCAGCGTCTGAGTTTTCCAAAAAGTATAAATTTGTGGTATTTCGTAAAAGTTTAAGGGCGGGTTTAGTGGTTGAAAGCCAAAAAAATCCCAATTTTTCACGTGTCAACTCCCCAAAACTTTAAATGGGTTTTTCTCCCCTTAAACGTGCGAATTTCGCGTTTTGACGTTTTTATTTAAAACATTAGCCCAAACTAAAGTTTTGATGGTCCGAACATGTTTTAGGCAAAATATCTAAAAATTGCTGTTTCTAGAACACGTGCAGTTTTTGTGCAGATTTTCAGCTTTGATTGCTTACTGTGCCCGTAATTTTAATCCGATTGTTGAAATTTTGGTCTTATCTTATAGTTGCGTTTGTTTAGTTTGCATTAAGTGCAAATATGTAGTAATTCGCATGAAAATACTAATTTTTATGACGCTTAGGAGGCATAGACATGTATTTGTCTAAAATACGTAAATTTCCTTGTCAGACCTCTGGCTGTAATCGTTCACTGTAGCCACAATTTCTATTCGATTATCAGAATGTTGGTCTCATTTTGTAGCTGTCAGTCTGTTGTTTAGGTCAAATATAAATTTGTAGTCCTTTCCATAAGAATACTAATTTTTATAAGGTTCCTTCTATTTTTGGGGGCAGGTTATGGGAACTTTTTGCCTTTACGGCATTGCTGTGGCTTGATTTTTCAACCGATGTACTATATTTTGGTGTTACTGAATAGATCAGCGTCTGAGTTTTCCAAAAAGTATAAATTTGTGGTATTTCGTAAAAGTTTAAGGGCGGGTTTAGTGGTTGAAAGCCAAAAAAATCCCAATTTTTCACGTGTCAACTCCCCAAAACTTTAAATGGGTTTTTCTCCCCTTAACCGTGCGAATTTCGCGTTTTGACGTTTTTATTTAAAACATTAGCCCAAACTAAAGTTTTGATGGTCCGAACATGTTTTAGGCAAAATATCTAAAAATTGCTGTTTCTAGAACACGTGCAGTTTTTGTGCAGATTTTCAGCTTTGATTGCTTACTGTGCCCGTAATTTTAATCCGATTGTTGAAATTTTGGTCTTATCTTATAGTTGCGTTTGTTTAGTTTGCATTAAGTGCAAATATGTAGTAATTCGCATGAAAATACTAATTTTTATGACGCTTAGGAGGCATAGACATGTATTTGTCTAAAATACGTAAATTTCCTTGTCAGACCTCTGGCTGTAATCGTTCACTGTAGCCACAATTTCTATTCGATTATCAGAATGTTGGTCTCATTTTGTAGCTGTCAGTCTGTTGTTTAGGTCAAATATAAATTTGTAGTCCTTTCCATAAGAATACTAATTTTTATAAGGTTCCTTCTATTTTTGGGGGCAGGTTATGGGAACTTTTTGCCTTTACGGCATTGCTGTGGCTTGATTTTTCAACCGATGTACTATATTTTGGTGTTACTGAATAGATCAGCGTCTGAGTTTTCCAAAAAGTATAAATTTGTGGTATTTCGTAAAAGTTTAAGGGCGGGTTTAGTGGTTGAAAGCCAAAAAAATCCCAATTTTTCACGTGTCAACTCCCCAAAACTTTAAATGGGTTTTTCTCCCCTTAAACGTGCGAATTTCGCGTTTTGACGTTTTTATTTAAAACATTAGCCCAAACTAAAGTTTTGATGGTCCGAACATGTTTTAGGCAAAATATCTAAAAATTGCTGTTTCTAGAACACGTGCAGTTTTTGTGCAGATTTTCAGCTTTGATTGCTTACTGTGCCCGTAATTTTAATCCGATTGTTGAAATTTTGGTCTTATCTTATAGTTGCGTTTGTTTAGTTTGCATTAAGTGCAAATATGTAGTAATTCGCATGAAAATACTAATTTTTATGACGCTTAGGAGGCATAGACATGTATTTGTCTAAAATACGTAAATTTCCTTGTCAGACCTCTGGCTGTAATCGTTCACTGTAGCCACAATTTCTATTCGATTATCAGAATGTTGGTCTCATTTTGTAGCTGTCAGTCTGTTGTTTAGGTCAAATATAAATTTGTAGTCCTTTCCATAAGAATACTAATTTTTATAAGGTTCCTTCTATTTTTGGGGGCAGGTTATGGGAACTTTTTGCCTTTACGGCATTGCTGTGGCTTGATTTTTCAACCGATGTACTATATTTTGGTGTTACTGAATAGATCAGCGTCTGAGTTTTCCAAAAAGTATAAATTTGTGGTATTTCGTAAAAGTTTAAGGGCGGGTTTAGTGGTTGAAAGCCAAAAAAATCCCAATTTTTCACGTGTCAACTCCCCAAAACTTTAAATGGGTTTTTCTCCCCTTAACCGTGCGAATTTCGCGTTTTGACGTTTTTATTTAAAACATTAGCCCAAACTAAAGTTTTGATGGTCCGAACATGTTTTAGGCAAAATATCTAAAAATTGCTGTTTCTAGAACACGTGCAGTTTTTGTGCAGATTTTCAGCTTTGATTGCTTACTGTGCCCGTAATTTTAATCCGATTGTTGAAATTTTGGTCTTATCTTATAGTTGCGTTTGTTTAGTTTGCATTAAGTGCAAATATGTAGTAATTCGCATGAAAATACTAATTTTTATGACGCTTAGGAGGCATAGACATGTATTTGTCTAAAATACGTAAATTTCCTTGTCAGACCTCTGGCTGTAATCGTTCACTGTAGCCACAATTTCTATTCGATTATCAGAATGTTGGTCTCATTTTGTAGCTGTCAGTCTGTTGTTTAGGTCAAATATAAATTTGTAGTCCTTTCCATAAGAATACTAATTTTTATAAGGTTCCTTCTATTTTTGGGGGCAGGTTATGGGAACTTTTTGCCTTTACGGCATTGCTGTGGCTTGATTTTTCAACCGATGTACTATATTTTGGTGTTACTGAATAGATCAGCGTCTGAGTTTTCCAAAAAGTATAAATTTGTGGTATTTCGTAAAAGTTTAAGGGCGGGTTTAGTGGTTGAAAGCCAAAAAAATCCCAATTTTTCACGTGTCAACTCCCCAAAACTTTAAATGGGTTTTTCTCCCCTTAAACGTGCGAATTTCGCGTTTTGACGTTTTTATTTAAAACATTAGCCCAAACTAAAGTTTTGATGGTCCGAACATGTTTTAGGCAAAATATCTAAAAATTGCTGTTTCTAGAACACGTGCAGTTTTTGTGCAGATTTTCAGCTTTGATTGCTTACTGTGCCCGTAATTTTAATCCGATTGTTGAAATTTTGGTCTTATCTTATAGTTGCGTTTGTTTAGTTTGCATTAAGTGCAAATATGTAGTAATTCGCATGAAAATACTAATTTTTATGACGCTTAGGAGGCATAGACATGTATTTGTCTAAAATACGTAAATTTCCTTGTCAGACCTCTGGCTGTAATCGTTCACTGTAGCCACAATTTCTATTCGATTATCAGAATGTTGGTCTCATTTTGTAGCTGTCAGTCTGTTGTTTAGGTCAAATATAAATTTGTAGTCCTTTCCATAAGAATACTAATTTTTATAAGGTTCCTTCTATTTTTGGGGGCAGGTTATGGGAACTTTTTGCCTTTACGGCATTGCTGTGGCTTGATTTTTCAACCGATGTACTATATTTTGGTGTTACTGAATAGATCAGCGTCTGAGTTTTCCAAAAAGTATAAATTTGTGGTATTTCGTAAAAGTTTAAGGGCGGGTTTAGTGGTTGAAAGCCAAAAAAATCCCAATTCTTCACGTGTCAACTCCCCAAAACTTTAAATGGGTTTTTCTCCCCTTAAACGTGCGAATTTCGCGTTTTGACGTTTTTATTTAAAACATTAGCCCAAACTAAAGTTTTGATGGTCCGAACATGTTTTAGGCAAAATATCTAAAAATTGCTGTTTCTAGAACACGTGCAGTTTTTGTGCAGATTTTCAGCTTTGATTGCTTACTGTGCCCGTAATTTTAATCCGATTGTTGAAATTTTGGTCTTATCTTATAGTTGCGTTTGTTTAGTTTGCATTAAGTGCAAATATGTAGTAATTCGCATGAAAATACTAATTTTTATGACGCTTAGGAGGCATAGACATGTATTTGTCTAAAATACGTAAATTTCCTTGTCAGACCTCTGGCTGTAATCGTTCACTGTAGCCACAATTTCTATTCGATTATCAGAATGTTGGTCTCATTTTGTAGCTGTCAGTCTGTTGTTTAGGTCAAATATAAATTTGTAGTCCTTTCCATAAGAATACTAATTTTTATAAGGTTCCTTCTATTTTTGGGGGCAGGTTATGGGAACTTTTTGCCTTTACGGCATTGCTGTGGCTTGATTTTTCAACCGATGTACTATATTTTGGTGTTACTGAATAGATCAGCGTCTGAGTTTTCCAAAAAGTATAAATTTGTGGTATTTCGTAAAAGTTTAAGGGCGGGTTTAGTGGTTGAAAGCCAAAAAAATCCCAATTTTTCACGTGTCAACTCCCCAAAACTTTAAATGGGTTTTTCTCCCCTTAAACGTGTGAATTTCGCGTTTTGACGTTTTTATTTAAAACATTAGCCCAAACTAAAGTTTTGATGGTCCGAACATGTTTTAGGCAAAATATCTAAAAATTGCTGTTTCTAGAACACGTGCAGTTTTTGTGCAGATTTTCAGCTTTGATTGCTTACTGTGCCCGTAATTTTAATCCGATTGTTGAAATTTTGGTCTTATCTTATAGTTGCGTTTGTTTAGTTTGCATTAAGTGCAAATATGTAGTAATTCGCATGAAAATACTAATTTTTATGACGCTTAGGAGGCATAGACATGTATTTGTCTAAAATACGTAAATTTCCTTGTCAGACCTCTGGCTGTAATCGTTCACTGTAGCCACAATTTCTATTCGATTATCAGAATGTTGGTCTCATTTTGTAGCTGTCAGTCTGTTGTTTAGGTCAAATATAAATTTGTAGTCCTTTCCATAAGAATACTAATTTTTATAAGGTTCCTTCTATTTTTGGGGGCAGGTTATGGGAACTTTTTGCCTTTACGGCATTGCTGTGGCTTGATTTTTCAACCGATGTACTATATTTTGGTGTTACTGAATAGATCAGCGTCTGAGTTTTCCAAAAAGTATAAATTTGTGGTATTTCGTAAAAGTTTAAGGGCGGGTTTAGTGGTTGAAAGCCAAAAAAATCCCAATTTTTCACGTGTCAACTCCCCAAAACTTTAAATGGGTTTTTCTCCCCTTAACCGTGCGAATTTCGCGTTTTGACGTTTTTATTTAAAACATTAGCCCAAACTAAAGTTTTGATGGTCCGAACATGTTTTAGGCAAAATATCTAAAAATTGCTGTTTCTAGAACACGTGCAGTTTTTGTGCAGATTTTCAGCTTTGATTGCTTACTGTGCCCGTAATTTTAATCCGATTGTTGAAATTTTGGTCTTATCTTATAGTTGCGTTTGTTTAGTTTGCATTAAGTGCAAATATGTAGTAATTCGCATGAAAATACTAATTTTTATGACGCTTAGGAGGCATAGACATGTCTTTGTCTAAAATACGTAAATTTCCTTGTCAGACCTCTGGCTGTAATCGTTCACTGTAGCCACAATTTCTATTCGATTATCAGAATGTTGGTCTCATTTTGTAGCTGTCAGTCTGTTGTTTAGGTCAAATATAAATTTGTAGTCCTTTCCATAAGAATACTAATTTTTATAAGGTTCCTTCTATTTTTGGGGGCAGGTTATGGGAACTTTTTGCCTTTACGGCATTGCTGTGGCTTGATTTTTCAACCGATGTACTATATTTTGGTGTTACTGAATAGATCAGCGTCTGAGTTTTCCAAAAAGTATAAATTTGTGGTATTTCGTAAAAGTTTAAGGGCGGGTTTAGTGGTTGAAAGCCAAAAAAATCCCAATTTTTCACGTGTCAACTCCCCAAAACTTTAAATGGGTTTTTCTCCCCTTAAACGTGCGAATTTCGCGTTTTGACGTTTTTATTTAAAACATTAGCCCAAACTAAAGTTTTGATGGTCCGAACATGTTTTAGGCAAAATATCTAAAAATTGCTGTTTCTAGAACACGTGCAGTTTTTGTGCAGATTTTCAGCTTTGATTGCTTACTGTGCCCGTAATTTTAATCCGATTGTTGAAATTTTGGTCTTATCTTATAGTTGCGTTTGTTTAGTTTGCATTAAGTGCAAATATGTAGTAATTCGCATGAAAATACTAATTTTTATGACGCTTAGGAGGCATAGACATGTATTTGTCTAAAATACGTAAATTTCCTTGTCAGACCTCTGGCTGTAATCGTTCACTGTAGCCACAATTTCTATTCGATTATCAGAATGTTGGTCTCATTTTGTAGCTGTCAGTCTGTTGTTTAGGTCAAATATAAATTTGTAGTCCTTTCCATAAGAATACTAATTTTTATAAGGTTCCTTCTATTTTTGGGGGCAGGTTATGGGAACTTTTTGCCTTTACGGCATTGCTGTGGCTTGATTTTTCAACCGATGTACTATATTTTGGTGTTACTGAATAGATCAGCGTCTGAGTTTTCCAAAAAGTATAAATTTGTGGTATTTCGTAAAAGTTTAAGGGCGGGTTTAGTGGTTGAAAGCCAAAAAAATCCCAATTTTTCACGTGTCAACTCCCCAAAACTTTAAATGGGTTTTTCTCCCCTTAACCGTGCGAATTTCGCGTTTTGACGTTTTTATTTAAAACATTAGCCCAAACTAAAGTTTTGATGGTCCGAACATGTTTTAGGCAAAATATCTAAAAATTGCTGTTTCTAGAACACGTGCAGTTTTTGTGCAGATTTTCAGCTTTGATTGCTTACTGTGCCCGTAATTTTAATCCGATTGTTGAAATTTTGGTCTTATCTTATAGTTGCGTTTGTTTAGTTTGCATTAAGTGCAAATATGTAGTAATTCGCATGAAAATACTAATTTTTATGACGCTTAGGAGGCATAGACATGTATTTGTCTAAAATACGTAAATTTCCTTGTCAGACCTCTGGCTGTAATCGTTCACTGTAGCCACAATTTCTATTCGATTATCAGAATGTTGGTCTCATTTTGTAGCTGTCAGTCTGTTGTTTAGGTCAAATATAAATTTGTAGTCCTTTCCATAAGAATACTAATTTTTATAAGGTTCCTTCTATTTTTGGGGGCAGGTTATGGGAACTTTTTGCCTTTACGGCATTGCTGTGGCTTGATTTTTCAACCGATGTACTATATTTTGGTGTTACTGAATAGATCAGCGTCTGAGTTTTCCAAAAAGTATAAATTTGTGGTATTTCGTAAAAGTTTAAGGGCGGGTTTAGTGGTTGAAAGCCAAAAAAATCCCAATTTTTCACGTGTCAACTCCCCAAAACTTTAAATGGGTTTTTCTCCCCTTAAACGTGCGAATTTCGCGTTTTGACGTTTTTATTTAAAACATTAGCCCAAACTAAAGTTTTGATGGTCCGAACATGTTTTAGGCAAAATATCTAAAAATTGCTGTTTCTAGAACACGTGCAGTTTTTGTGCAGATTTTCAGCTTTGATTGCTTACTGTGCCCGTAATTTTAATCCGATTGTTGAAATTTTGGTCTTATCTTATAGTTGCGTTTGTTTAGTTTGCATTAAGTGCAAATATGTAGTAATTCGCATGAAAATACTAATTTTTATGACGCTTAGGAGGCATAGACATGTATTTGTCTAAAATACGTAAATTTCCTTGTCAGACCTCTGGCTGTAATCGTTCACTGTAGCCACAATTTCTATTCGATTATCAGAATGTTGGTCTCATTTTGTAGCTGTCAGTCTGTTGTTTAGGTCAAATATAAATTTGTAGTCCTTTCCATAAGAATACTAATTTTTATAAGGTTCCTTCTATTTTTGGGGGCAGGTTATGGGAACTTTTTGCCTTTACGGCATTGCTGTGGCTTGATTTTTCAACCGATGTACTATATTTTGGTGTTACTGAATAGATCAGCGTCTGAGTTTTCCAAAAAGTATAAATTTGTGGTATTTCGTAAAAGTTTAAGGGCGGGTTTAGTGGTTGAAAGCCAAAAAAATCCCAATTCTTCACGTGTCAACTCCCCAAAACTTTAAATGGGTTTTTCTCCCCTTAAACGTGCGAATTTCGCGTTTTGACGTTTTTATTTAAAACATTAGCCCAAACTAAAGTTTTGATGGTCCGAACATGTTTTAGGCAAAATATCTAAAAATTGCTGTTTCTAGAACACGTGCAGTTTTTGTGCAGATTTTCAGCTTTGATTGCTTACTGTGCCCGTAATTTTAATCCGATTGTTGAAATTTTGGTCTTATCTTATAGTTGCGTTTGTTTAGTTTGCATTAAGTGCAAATATGTAGTAATTCGCATGAAAATACTAATTTTTATGACGCTTAGGAGGCATAGACATGTATTTGTCTAAAATACGTAAATTTCCTTGTCAGACCTCTGGCTGTAATCGTTCACTGTAGCCACAATTTCTATTCGATTATCAGAATGTTGGTCTCATTTTGTAGCTGTCAGTCTGTTGTTTAGGTCAAATATAAATTTGTAGTCCTTTCCATAAGAATACTAATTTTTATAAGGTTCCTTCTATTTTTGGGGGCAGGTTATGGGAACTTTTTGCCTTTACGGCATTGCTGTGGCTTGATTTTTCAACCGATGTACTATATTTTGGTGTTACTGAATAGATCAGCGTCTGAGTTTTCCAAAAAGTATAAATTTGTGGTATTTCGTAAAAGTTTAAGGGCGGGTTTAGTGGTTGAAAGCCAAAAAAATCCCAATTTTTCACGTGTCAACTCCCCAAAACTTTAAATGGGTTTTTCTCCCGTTAAACGTGCGAATTTCGCGTTTTGACGTTTTTATTTAAAACATTAGCCCAAACTAAAGTTTTGATGGTCCGAACATGTTTTAGGCAAAATATCTAAAAATTGCTGTTTCTAGAACACGTGCAGTTTTTGTGCAGATTTTCAGCTTTGATTGCTTACTGTGCCCGTAATTTTAATCCGATTGTTGAAATTTTGGTCTTATCTTATAGTTGCGTTTGTTTAGTTTGCATTAAGTGCAAATATGTAGTAATTCGCATGAAAATACTAATTTTTATGACGCTTAGGAGGCATAGACATGTATTTGTCTAAAATACGTAAATTTCCTTGTCAGACCTCTGGCTGTAATCGTTCACTGTAGCCACAATTTCTATTCGATTATCAGAATGTTGGTCTCATTTTGTAGCTGTCAGTCTGTTGTTTAGGTCAAATATAAATTTGTAGTCCTTTCCATAAGAATACTAATTTTTATAAGGTTCCTTCTATTTTTGGGGGCAGGTTATGGGAACTTTTTGCCTTTACGGCATTGCTGTGGCTTGATTTTTCAACCGATGTACTATATTTTGGTGTTACTGAATAGATCAGCGTCTGAGTTTTCCAAAAAGTATAAATTTGTGGTATTTCGTAAAAGTTTAAGGGCGGGTTTAGTGGTTGAAAGCCAAAAAAATCCCAATTTTTCACGTGTCAACTCCCCAAAACTTTAAATGGGTTTTTCTCCCCTTAAACGTGCGAATTTCGCGTTTTGACGTTTTTATTTAAAACATTAGCCCAAACTAAAGTTTTGATGGTCCGAACATGTTTTAGGCAAAATATCTAAAAATTGCTGTTTCTAGAACACGTGCAGTTTTTGTGCAGATTTTCAGCTTTGATTGCTTACTGTGCCCGTAATTTTAATCCGATTGTTGAAATTTTGGTCTTATCTTATAGTTGCGTTTGTTTAGTTTGCATTAAGTGCAAATATGTAGTAATTCGCATGAAAATACTAATTTTTATGACGCTTAGGAGGCATAGACATGTATTTGTCTAAAATACGTAAATTTCCTTGTCAGACCTCTGGCTGTAATCGTTCACTGTAGCCACAATTTCTATTCGATTATCAGAATGTTGGTCTCATTTTGTAGCTGTCAGTCTGTTGTTTAGGTCAAATATAAATTTGTAGTCCTTTCCATAAGAATACTAATTTTTATAAGGTTCCTTCTATTTTTGGGGGCAGGTTATGGGAACTTTTTGCCTTTACGGCATTGCTGTGGCTTGATTTTTCAACCGATGTACTATATTTTGGTGTTACTGAATAGATCAGCGTCTGAGTTTTCCAAAAAGTATAAATTTGTGGTATTTCGTAAAAGTTTAAGGGCGGGTTTAGTGGTTGAAAGCCAAAAAAATCCCAATTTTTCACGTGTCAACTCCCCAAAACTTTAAATGGGTTTTTCTCCCCTTAAACGTGCGAATTTCGCGTTTTGACGTTTTTATTTAAAACATTAGCCCAAACTAAAGTTTTGATGGTCCGAACATGTTTTAGGCAAAATATCTAAAAATTGCTGTTTCTAGAACACGTGCAGTTTTTGTGCAGATTTTCAGCTTTGATTGCTTACTGTGCCCGTAATTTTAATCCGATTGTTGAAATTTTGGTCTTATCTTATAGTTGCGTTTGTTTAGTTTGCATTAAGTGCAAATATGTAGTAATTCGCATGAAAATACTAATTTTTATGACGCTTAGGAGGCATAGACATGTATTTGTCTAAAATACGTAAATTTCCTTGTCAGACCTCTGGCTGTAATCGTTCACTGTAGCCACAATTTCTATTCGATTATCAGAATGTTGGTCTCATTTTGTAGCTGTCAGTCTGTTGTTTAGGTCAAATATAAATTTGTAGTCCTTTCCATAAGAATACTAATTTTTATAAGGTTCCTTCTATTTTTGGGGGCAGGTTATGGGAACTTTTTGCCTTTACGGCATTGCTGTGGCTTGATTTTTCAACCGATGTACTATATTTTGGTGTTACTGAATAGATCAGCGTCTGAGTTTTCCAAAAAGTATAAATTTGTGGTATTTCGTAAAAGTTTAAGGGCGGGTTTAGTGGTTGAAAGCCAAAAAAATCCCAATTTTTCACGTGTCAACTCCCCAAAACTTTAAATGGGTTTTTCTCCCCTTAAACGTGCGAATTTCGCGTTTTGACGTTTTTATTTAAAACATTAGCCCAAACTAAAGTTTTGATGGTCCGAACATGTTTTAGGCAAAATATCTAAAAATTGCTGTTTCTAGAACACGTGCAGTTTTTGTGCAGATTTTCAGCTTTGATTGCTTACTGTGCCCGTAATTTTAATCCGATTGTTGAAATTTTGGTCTTATCTTATAGTTGCGTTTGTTTAGTTTGCATTAAGTGCAAATATGTAGTAATTCGCATGAAAATACTAATTTTTATGACGCTTAGGAGGCATAGACATGTATTTGTCTAAAATACGTAAATTTCCTTGTCAGACCTCTGGCTGTAATCGTTCACTGTAGCCACAATTTCTATTCGATTATCAGAATGTTGGTCTCATTTTGTAGCTGTCAGTCTGTTGTTTAGGTCAAATATAAATTTGTAGTCCTTTCCATAAGAACACTAATTTTTATAAGGTTCCTTCTATTTTTGGGGGCAGGTTATGGGAACTTTTTGCCTTTACGGCATTGCTGTGGCTTGATTTTTCAACCGATGTACTATATTTTGGTGTTACTGAATAGATCAGCGTCTGAGTTTTCCAAAAAGTATAAATTTGTGGTATTTCGTAAAAGTTTAAGGGCGGGTTTAGTGGTTGAAAGCCAAAAAAATCCCAATTTTTCACGTGTCAACTCCCCAAAACTTTAAATGGGTTTTTCTCCCCTTAAACGTGCGAATTTCGCGTTTTGACGTTTTTATTTAAAACATTAGCCCAAACTAAAGTTTTGATGGTCCGAACATGTTTTAGGCAAAATATCTAAAAATTGCTGTTTCTAGAACACGTGCAGTTTTTGTGCAGATTTTCAGCTTTGATTGCTTACTGTGCCCGTAATTTTAATCCGATCGTTGAAATTCTGGTCTTATCTTATAGTTGCGTTTGTTTAGTTTGCATTAAGTGCAAATATGTAGTAATTCGCATGAAAATACTAATTTTTATGACGCTTAGGAGGCATAGACATGTATTTGTCTAAAATACGTAAATTTCCTTGTCAGACCTCTGGCTGTAATCGTTCACTGTAGCCACAATTTCTATTCGATTATCAGAATGTTGGTCTCATTTTGTAGCTGTCAGTCTGTTGTTTAGGTCAAATATAAATTTGTAGTCCTTTCCATAAGAATACTAATTTTTATAAGGTTCCTTCTATTTTTGGGGGCAGGTTATGGGAACTTTTTGCCTTTACGGCATTGCTGTGGCTTGATTTTTCAACCGATGTACTATATTTTGGTGTTACTGAATAGATCAGCGTCTGAGTTTTCCAAAAAGTATAAATTTGTGGTATTTCGTAAAAGTTTAAGGGCGGGTTTAGTGGTTGAAAGCCAAAAAAATCCCAATTTTTCACGTGTCAACTCCCCAAAACTTTAAATGGGTTTTTCTCCCCTTAAACGTGCGAATTTCGCGTTTTGACGTTTTTATTTAAAACATTAGCCCAAACTAAAGTTTTGATGGTCCGAACATGTTTTAGGCAAAATATCTAAAAATTGCTGTTTCTAGAACACGTGCAGTTTTTGTGCAGATTTTCAGCTTTGATTGCTTACTGTGCCCGTAATTTTAATCCGATTGTTGAAATTTTGGTCTTATCTTATAGTTGCGTTGTTTAGTTTGCATTAAGTGCAAATATGTAGTAATTCGCATGAAAATACTAATTTTTATGACGCTTAGGAGGCATAGACATGTATTTGTCTAAAATACGTAAATTTCCTTGTCAGACCTCTGGCTGTAATCGTTCACTGTAGCCACAATTTCTATTCGATTATCAAAATGTTGGTCTCATTTTGTAGCTATCAGTCTGTTGTTTAGGTCAAATATAAATTTGTAGTCCTTTCCATAAGAATACTAATTTTTATAAGGTTCCTTCTATTTTTGGGGGCAGGTTATGGGAACTTTTTGCCTTTACGGCATTGCTGTGGCTTGATTTTTCAACCGACGTACTATATTTTGGTGTTACTGAATAGATCAGCGTCTGAGTTTTCCAAAAAGTATAAATTTGTGGTATTTCGTAAAAGTTTAAGGGCGGGTTTAGTGGTTGAAAGCCAAAAAAATCCCAATTTTTCACGTGTCAACTCCCCAAAACTTTAAATGGGTTTTTCTCCCCTTAAACGTGCGAATTTCGCGTTTTGACGTTTTTATTTAAAACATTAGCCCAAACTAAAGTTTTGATGGTCCGAACATGTTTTAGGCAAAATATCTAAAAATTGCTGTTTCTAGAACACGTGCAGTTTTTGTGCAGATTTTCAGCTTTGATTGCTTACTGTGCCCGTAATTTTAATCCGATTGTTGAAATTTTGGTCTTATCTTATAGTTGCGTTTGTTTAGTTTGCATTAAGTGCAAATATGTAGTAATTCGCATGAAAATACTAATTTTTATGACGCTTAGGAGGCATAGACATGTATTTGTCTAAAATACGTAAATTTCCTTGTCAGACCTCTGGCTGTAATCGTTCACTGTAGCCACAATTTCTATTCGATTATCAGAATGTTGGTCTCATTTTGTAGCTGTCAGTCTGTTGTTTAGGTCAAATATAAATTTGTAGTCCTTTCCATAAGAATACTAATTTTTATAAGGTTCCTTCTATTTTTGGGGGCAGGTTATGGGAACTTTTTGCCTTTACGGCATTGCTGTGGCTTGATTTTTCAACCGATGTACTATATTTTGGTGTTACTGAATAGATCAGCGTCTGAGTTTTCCAAAAAGTATAAATTTGTGGTATTTCGTAAAAGTTTAAGGGCGGGTTTAGTGGTTGAAAGCCAAAAAAATCCCAATTTTTCACGTGTCAACTCCCCAAAACTTTAAATGGGTTTTTCTCCCCTTAAACGTGCGAATTTCGCGTTTTGACGTTTTTATTTAAAACATTAGCCCAAACTTAAGTTTTGATGGTCCGAACATGTTTTAGGCAAAATATCTAAAAATTGCTGTTTCTAGAACACGTGCAGTTTTTGTGCAGATTTTCAGCTTTGATTGCTTACTGTGCCCGTAATTTTAATCCGATTGTTGAAATTTTGGTCTTATCTTATAGTTGCGTTTGTTTAGTTTGCATTAAGTGCAAATATGTAGTAATTCGCATGAAAATACTAATTTTTATGACGCTTAGGAGGCATAGACATGTATTTGTCTAAAATACGTAAATTTCCTTGTCAGACCTCTGGCTGTAATCGTTCACTGTAGCCACAATTTCTATTCGATTATCAGAATGTTGGTCTCATTTTGTAGCTGTCAGTCTGTTGTTTAGGTCAAATATAAATTTGTAGTCCTTTCCATAAGAATACTAATTTTTATAAGGTTCCTTCTATTTTTGGGGGCAGGTTATGGGAACTTTTTGCCTTTACGGCATTGCTGTGGCTTGATTTTTCAACCGATGTACTATATTTTGGTGTTACTGAATAGATCAGCGTCTGAGTTTTCCAAAAAGTATAAATTTGTGGTATTTCGTAAAAGTTTAAGGGCGGGTTTAGTGGTTGAAAGCCAAAAAAATCCCAATTTTTCACGTGTCAACTCCCCAAAACTTTAAATGGGTTTTTCTCCCCTTAAACGTGCGAATTTCGCGTTTTGACGTTTTTATTTAAAACATTAGCCCAAACTAAAGTTTTGATGGTCCGAACATGTTTTAGGCAAAATATCTAAAAATTGCTGTTTCTAGAACACGTGCAGTTTTTGTGCAGATTTTCAGCTTTGATTGCTTACTGTGCCCGTAATTTTAATCCGATTGTTGAAATTTTGGTCTTATCTTATAGTTGCGTTTGTTTAGTTTGCATTAAGTGCAAATATGTAGTAATTCGCATGAAAATACTAATTTTTATGACGCTTAGGAGGCATAGACATGTATTTGTCTAAAATACGTAAATTTCCTTGTCAGACCTCTGGCTGTAATCGTTCACTGTAGCCACAATTTCTATTCGATTATCAGAATGTTGGTCTCATTTTGTAGCTGTCAGTCTGTTGTTTAGGTCAAATATAAATTTGTAGTCCTTTCCATAAGAATACTAATTTTTATAAGGTTCCTTCTATTTTTGGGGGCAGGTTATGGGAACTTTTTGCCTTTACGGCATTGCTGTGGCTTGATTTTTCAACCGATGTACTATATTTTGGTGTTACTGAATAGATCAGCGTCTGAGTTTTCCAAAAAGTATAAATTTGTGGTATTTCGTAAAAGTTTAAGGGCGGGTTTAGTGGTTGAAAGCCAAAAAAATCCCAATTTTTCACGTGTCAACTCCCCAAAACTTTAAATGGGTTTTTCTCCCCTTAAACGTGCGAATTTCGCGTTTTGACGTTTTTATTTAAAACATTAGCCCAAACTAAAGTTTTGATGGTCCGAACATGTTTTAGGCAAAATATCTAAAAATTGCTGTTTCTAGAACACGTGCAGTTTTTGTGCAGATTTTCAGCTTTGATTGCTTACTGTGCCCGTAATTTTAATCCGATTGTTGAAATTTTGGTCTTATCTTATAGTTGCGTTTGTTTAGTTTGCATTAAGTGCAAATATGTAGTAATTCGCATGAAAATACTAATTTTTATGACGCTTAGGAGGCATAGACATGTATTTGTCTAAAATACGTAAATTTCCTTGTCAGACCTCTGGCTGTAATCGTTCACTGTAGCCACAATTTCTATTCGATTATCAGAATGTTGGTCTCATTTTGTAGCTGTCAGTCTGTTGTTTAGGTCAAATATAAATTTGTAGTCCTTTCCATAAGAATACTAATTTTTATAAGGTTCCTTCTATTTTTGGGGGCAGGTTATGGGAACTTTTTGCCTTTACGGCATTGCTGTGGCTTGATTTTTCAACCGATGTACTATATTTTGGTGTTACTGAATAGATCAGCGTCTGAGTTTTCCAAAAAGTATAAATTTGTGGTATTTCGTAAAAGTTTAAGGGCGGGTTTAGTGGTTGAAAGCCAAAAAAATCCCAATTTTTCACGTGTCAACTCCCCAAAACTTTAAATGGGTTTTTCTCCCCTTAAACGTGCGAATTTCGCGTTTTGACGTTTTTATTTAAAACATTAGCCCAAACTAAAGTTTTGATGGTCCGAACATGTTTTAGGCAAAATATCTAAAAATTGCTGTTTCTAGAACACGTGCAGTTTTTGTGCAGATTTTCAGCTTTGATTGCTTACTGTGCCCGTAATTTTAATCCGATTGTTGAAATTTTGGTCTTATCTTATAGTTGCGTTTGTTTAGTTTGCATTAAGTGCAAATATGTAGTAATTCGCATGAAAATACTAATTTTTATGACGCTTAGGAGGCATAGACATGTATTTGTCTAAAATACGTAAATTTCCTTGTCAGACCTCTGGCTGTAATCGTTCACTGTAGCCACAATTTCTATTCGATTATCAGAATGTTGGTCTCATTTTGTAGCTGTCAGTCTTTTGTTTAGGTCAAATATAAATTTGTAGTCCTTTCCATAAGAATACTAATTTTTATAAGGTTCCTTCTATTTTTGGGGGCAGGTTATGGGAACTTTTTGCCTTTACGGCATTGCTGTGGCTTGATTTTTCAACCGATGTACTATATTTTGGTGTTACTGAATAGATCAGCGTCTGAGTTTTCCAAAAAGTATAAATTTGTGGTATTTCGTAAAAGTTTAAGGCCGGGTTTAGTGGTTGAAAGCCAAAAAAATCCCAATTTTTCACGTGTCAACTCCCCAAAACTTTAAATGGGGTTTTCTCCCCTTAAACGTGCGAATTTCGCGTTTTGACGTTTTTATTTAAAACATTAGCCCAAACTAAAGTTTTGATGGTCCGAACATGTTTTAGGCAAAATATCTAAAAATTGCTGTTTCTAGAACACGTGCAGTTTTTGTGCAGATTTTCAGCTTTGATTGCTTACTCTGCCCGTAATTTTAATCCGATTGTTGAAATTTTGGTCTTATCTTATAGTTGCGTTTGTTTAGTTTGCATTAAGTGCAAATATGTAGTAATTCGCATGAAAATACTAATTTTTATGACGCTTAGGAGGCATAGACATGTATTTGTCTAAAATACGTAAATTTCCTTGTCAGACCTCTGGCTGTAATCGTTCACTGTAGCCACAATTTCTATTCGATTATCAGAATGTTGGTCTCATTTTGTAGCTGTCAGTCTGTTGTTTAGGTCAAATATAAATTTGTAGTCCTTTCCATAAGAATACTAATTTTTATAAGGTTCCTTCTATTTTTGGGGGCAGGTTATGGGAACTTTTTGCCTTTACGGCATTGCTGTGGCTTGATTTTTCAACCGATGTACTATATTTTGGTGTTACTGAATAGATCAGCGTCTGAGTTTTCCAAAAAGTATAAATTTGTGGTATTTCGTAAAAGTTTAAGGGCGGGTTTAGTGGTTGAAAGCCAAAAAAATCCCAATTTTTCACGTGTCAACTCCCCAAAACTTTAAATGGGTTTTTCTCCCCTTAAACGTGCGAATTTCGCGTTTTGACGTTTTTATTTAAAACATTAGCCCAAACTAAAGTTTTGATGGTCCGAACATGTTTTAGGCAAAATATCTAAAAATTGCTGTTTCTAGAACACGTGCAGTTTTTGTGCAGATTTTCAGCTTTGATTGCTTACTCTGCCCGTAATTTTAATCCGATTGTTGAAATTTTGGTCTTATCTTATAGTTGCGTTTGTTTAGTTTGCATTAAGTGCAAATATGTAGTAATTCGCATGAAAATACTAATTTTTATGACGCTTAGGAGGCATAGACATGTATTTGTCTAAAATACGTAAATTTCCTTGTCAGACCTCTGGCTGTAATCGTTCACTGTAGCCACAATTTCTATTCGATTATCAGAATGTTGGTCTCATTTTGTAGCTGTCAGTCTGTTGTTTAGGTCAAATATAAATTTGTAGTCCTTTCCATAAGAATACTAATTTTTATAAGGTTCCTTCTATTTTTGGGGGCAGGTTATGGGAACTTTTTGCCTTTACGGCATTGCTGTGGCTTGATTTTTCAACCGATGTACTATATTTTGGTGTTACTGAATAGATCAGCGTCTGAGTTTTCCAAAAAGTATAAATTTGTGGTATTTCGTAAAAGTTTAAGGGCGGGTTTAGTGGTTGAAAGCCAAAAAAATCCCAATTTTTCACGTGTCAACTCCCCAAAACTTTAAATGGGTTTTTCTCCCGTTAAACGTGCGAATTTCGCGTTTTGACGTTTTTATTTAAAACATTAGCCCAAACTAAAGTTTTGATGGTCCGAACATGTTTTAGGCAAAATATCTAAAAATTGCTGTTTCTAGAACACGTGCAGTTTTTGTGCAGATTTTCAGCTTTGATTGCTTACTGTGCCCGTAATTTTAATCCGATTGTTGAAATTTTGGTCTTATCTTATAGTTGCGTTTGTTTAGTTTGCATTAAGTGCAAATATGTAGTAATTCGCATGAAAATACTAATTTTTATGACGCTTAGGAGGCATAGACATGTATTTGTCTAAAATACGTAAATTTCCTTGTCAGACCTCTGGCTGTAATCGTTCACTGTAGCCACAATTTCTATTCGATTATCAGAATGTTGGTCTCATTTTGTAGCTGTCAGTCTGTTGTTTAGGTCAAATATAAATTTGTAGTCCTTTCCATAAGAATACTAATTTTTATAAGGTTCCTTCTATTTTTGGGGGCAGGTTATGGGAACTTTTTGCCTTTACGGCATTGCTGTGGCTTGATTTTTCAACCGATGTACTATATTTTGAGGTTACTGAATAGATCAGCGTCTGAGTTTTCCAAAAAGTATAAATTTGTGGTATTTCGTAAAAGTTTAAGGGCGGGTTTAGTGGTTGAAAGCCAAAAAAATCCCAATTTTTCACGTGTCAACTCCCCAAAACTTTAAATGGGTTTTTCTCCCCTTAAACGTGCGAATTTCGCGTTTTGACGTTTTTATTTAAAACATTAGCCCAAACTAAAGTTTTGATGGTCCGAACATGTTTTAGGCAAAATATCTAAAAATTGCTGTTTCTAGAACACGTGCAGTTTTTGTGCAGATTTTCAGCTTTGATTGCTTACTCTGCCCGTAATTTTAATCCGATTGTTGAAATTTTGGTCTTATCTTATAGTTGCGTTTGTTTAGTTTGCATTAAGTGCAAATATGTAGTAATTCGCATGAAAATACTAATTTTTATGACGCTTAGGAGGCATAGACATGTATTTGTCTAAAATACGTAAATTTCCTTGTCAGACCTCTGGCTGTAATCGTTCACTGTAGCCACAATTTCTATTCGATTATCAGAATGTTGGTCTCATTTTGTAGCTGTCAGTCTGTTGTTTAGGTCAAATATAAATTTGTAGTCCTTTCCATAAGAATACTAATTTTTATAAGGTTCCTTCTATTTTTGGGGGCAGGTTATGGGAACTTTTTGCCTTTACGGCATTGCTGTGGCTTGATTTTTCAACCGATGTACTATATTTTGGTGTTACTGAATAGATCAGCGTCTGAGTTTTCCAAAAAGTATAAATTTGTGGTATTTCGTAAAAGTTTAAGGGCGGGTTTAGTGGTTGAAAGCCAAAAAAATCCCAATTTTTCACGTGTCAACTCCCCAAAACTTTAAATGGGTTTTTCTCCCCTTAAACGTGCGAATTTCGCGTTTTGACGTTTTTATTTAAAACATTAGCCCAAACTAAAGTTTTGATGGTCCGAACATGTTTTAGGCAAAATATCTAAAAATTGCTGTTTCTAGAACACGTGCAGTTTTTGTGCAGATTTTCAGCTTTGATTGCTTACTGTGCCCGTAATTTTAATCCGATTGTTGAAATTTTGGTCTTATCTTATAGTTGCGTTTGTTTAGTTTGCATTAAGTGCAAATATGTAGTAATTCGCATGAAAATACTAATTTTTATGACGCTTAGGAGGCATAGACATGTATTTGTCTAAAATACGTAAATTTCCTTGTCAGACCTCTGGCTGTAATCGTTCACTGTAGCCACAATTTCTATTCGATTATCAGAATGTTGGTCTCATTTTGTAGCTGTCAGTCTGTTGTTTAGGTCAAATATAAATTTGTAGTCCTTTCCATAAGAATACTAATTTTTATAAGGTTCCTTCTATTTTTGGGGGCAGGTTATGGGAACTTTTTGCCTTTACGGCATTGCTGTGGCTTGATTTTTCAACCGATGTACTATATTTTGGTGTTACTGAATAGATCAGCGTCTGAGTTTTCCAAAAAGTATAAATTTGTGGTATTTCGTAAAAGTTTAAGGGCGGGTTTAGTGGTTGAAAGCCAAAAAAATCCCAATTTTTCACGTGTCAACTCCCCAAAACTTTAAATGGGTTTTTCTCCCCTTAAACGTGCGAATTTCGCGTTTTGACGTTTTTATTTAAAACATTAGCCCAAACTAAAGTTTTGATGGTCCGAACATGTTTTAGGCAAAATATCTAAAAATTGCTGTTTCTAGAACACGTGCAGTTTTTGTGCAGATTTTCAGCTTTGATTGCTTACTGTGCCCGTAATTTTAATCCGATTGTTGAAATTTTGGTCTTATCTTATAGTTGCGTTTGTTTAGTTTGCATTAAGTGCAAATATGTAGTAATTCGCATGAAAATACTAATTTTTATGACGCTTAGGAGGCATAGACATGTATTTGTCTAAAATACGTAAATTTCCTTGTCAGACCTCTGGCTGTAATCGTTCACTGTAGCCACAATTTCTATTCGATTATCAGAATGTTGGTCTCATTTTGTAGCTGTCAGTCTGTTGTTTAGGTCAAATATAAATTTGTAGTCCTTTCCATAAGAATACTAATTTTTATAAGGTTCCTTCTATTTTTGGGGGCAGGTTATGGGAACTTTTTGCCTTTACGGCATTGCTGTGGCTTGATTTTTCAACCGATGTACTATATTTTGGTGTTACTGAATAGATCAGCGTCTGAGTTTTCCAAAAAGTATAAATTTGTGGTATTTCGTAAAAGTTTAAGGGCGGGTTTAGTGGTTGAAAGCCAAAAAAATCCCAATTTTTCACGTGTCAACTCCCCAAAACTTTAAATGGGTTTTTCTCCCCTTAAACGTGCGAATTTCGCGTTTTGACGTTTTTATTTAAAACATTAGCCCAAACTAAAGTTTTGATGGTCCGAACATGTTTTAGGCAAAATATCTAAAAATTGCTGTTTCTAGAACACGTGCAGTTTTTGTGCAGATTTTCAGCTTTGATTGCTTACTGTGCCCGTAATTTTAATCCGATTGTTGAAATTTCGGTCTTATCTTATAGTTGCGTTTGTTTAGTTTGCATTAAGTGCAAATATGTAGTAATTCGCATGAAAATACTAATTTTTATGACGCTTAGGAGGCATAGACATGTATTTGTCTAAAATACGTAAATTTCCTTGTCAGACCTCTGGCTGTAATCGTTCACTGTAGCCACAATTTCTATTCGATTATCAGAATGTTGGTCTCATTTTGTAGCTGTCAGTCTGTTGTTTAGGTCAAATATAAATTTGTAGTCCTTTCCATAAGAATACTAATTTTTATAAGGTTCCTTCTATTTTTGGGGGCAGGTTATGGGAACTTTTTGCCTTTACGGCATTGCTGTGGCTTGATTTTTCAACCGATGTACTATATTTTGGTGTTACTGAATAGATCAGCGTCTGAGTTTTCCAAAAAGTATAAATTTGTGGTATTTCGTAAAAGTTTAAGGGCGGGTTTAGTGGTTGAAAGCCAAAAAAATCCCAATTTTTCACGTGTCAACTCCCCAAAACTTTAAATGGGTTTTTCTCCCCTTAAACGTGCGAATTTCGCGTTTTGACGTTTTTATTTAAAACATTAGCCCAAACTAAAGTTTTGATGGTCCGAACATGTTTTAGGCAAAATATCTAAAAATTGCTGTTTCTAGAACACGTGCAGTTTTCGTGCAGATTTTCAGCTTTGATTGCTTACTGTGCCCGTAATTTTAATCCGATTGTTGAAATTTTGGTCTTATCTTATAGTTGCGTTTGTTTAGTTTGCATTAAGTGCAAATATGTAGTAATTCGCATGAAAATACTAATTTTTATGACGCTTAGGAGGCATAGACATGTATTTGTCTAAAATACGTAAATTTCCTTGTCAGACCTCTGGCTGTAATCGTTCACTGTAGCCACAATTTCTATTCGATTATCAGAATGTTGGTCTCATTTTGTAGCTGTCAGTCTGTTGTTTAGGTCAAATATAAATTTGTAGTTCTTTCCATAAGAATACTAATTTTTATAAGGTTCCTTCTATTTTTGGGGGCAGGTTATGGGAACTTTTTGCCTTTACGGCATTGCTGTGGCTTGATTTTTCAACCGATGTACTATATTTTGGTGTTACTGAATAGATCAGCGTCTGAGTTTTCCAAAAAGTATAAATTTGTGGTATTTCGTAAAAGTTTAAGGGCGGGTTTAGTGGTTGAAAGCCACAAAAATCCCAATTTTTCACGTGTCAACTCCCCAAAACTTTAAATGGGTTTTTCTCCCCTTAAACGTGCGAATTTCGCGTTTTGACGTTTT
>CAXAJY010000021.1:0-84509 GCA_963969285.1 Odontomyia ornata | reverse complement strand
CTCATTTTGTAGCTGCCAGTCTATTCTTTACGACAAGTACAAATTTGTAGTATTATTTACAAGTAATTTTTTTTTATGAAGTTTGAAATAGGAAAAAAAACACCAAAACTTTAAATGGCTTTTTCTCCCCTCAAACGTGCGAATTCGGCGTTTTTACGATTTAATTTTAAGGCCTGGTAGATCTCTAGCTTTGACCGTTCACTGTGCCCACAATTTCTATCCGATTGTCTAAATTATGGTCTCATTTCGTAGCTGCCAGTCTATTCTTTACGACAAGTACAAATTTGTAATATTATTTACAAAGTCACGATTTTTTATGAAGGTTGAAATAGGAAAAAAACACCAAAACTTTAAATGGCATTTTCTCCCCTTAAATGTGCGAATTCGGCGTTTTAACGATTTAATTTTAAGGCTTTGTAAATCTCTAGCTTTGACCGTTCACTGTGCCCACAATTTCTATCCGATTGTCAAAATTTTGAGCTCATTTTGTAGCTGCCAGTCTATTCTTTACGACAAGTACAATTTTGTAATATTATTTACAAATACACTATTTTTTATGAAGGTTGAAATAGGAAAAAAAACACCAAAACTTTAAATGGCTTTTTCTCCCCTTAAACGTGGGAATTCGGCATTTTTACGATTTAATTTTAAGGCTTGGTAGATCTCTAGCTTTGACCGTTCACTGTGCCCACAATTTCTATCCGATTGTCAAAATTTTGGTCTCATTTTGTAGCTCCCAGTCTATTCTTTACGACAAGTACAAATTTGTAATATTATTTACAAATACACTATTTTTTATGAAGGTTGAAATAGGAAAAAAAACACCAAAACTTTAAATCGTTTTTCCTTCCCTTAAACGTGTGAATTCGGCGTTTTTACGATTTAATTTTAAGGCTTGGTAGATCTCTAGCTTTGACCGTTCACTGTGCCCACAATTTCTATCCGATTGTCAAAATTTTGGTCTCATATTGTAGCTGCTAGTCTATTCTTTACGACAAGTACAAATTTGTAATATTATTTACAAATACACTATTTTTTATGAAGGTTGAAATAGGAAAAAAGACACCAAAACTTTAAATGGCTTTTTCTCCCCTTAAACGTACGAACTCGGCGTTTTTACGATTTAATTTTAAGGCTTGGTAGATCTCTAGCTTTGACCGTTCACTGTGCCCACAATTTCTATCCGATTGTCAAAATTTTGGTCATATTTTGTAGCTGCCAGTCTATTCTTTACGATAAGTACAAATTCGTATATTATTTACAAATACACTATTATTTATGAAGGGTTGAAATAGAAAAAAAAAACACCAAAACTTTAAATGGCTTTTTCTCCCCTTAAACGTGCGAATTCGGCGTTTTTACGATTTAATTTTAAGGCTTGGTAGATCTCCAGCTTTGATCGTTCACTGTGCCCACAATTTCTATCCGATTGTCAAAATTTTGGTCTCATTTTGTAGCTGCCAGTCTATTCTTAACGACAAGTACAAATTTGTAATATTATTTACAAATACACTATTTTTATGTAGGTTGAAATAGGAAAAAAAACACCAAAACTTTAAATGGCTTTTTCTCCCCTTAAACGTGCGAATTCGGCGTTTTTACGATTTAATTTTAAGGCTTGGTAGATCTCTAGCTTTGACCGTTCACTGTGCCCACAATTTCTTTCCGATTGTCAAAATTTTGGTTTCATTTTGTAGCTGCCAGTCTATTCTTTACGACAAGTACAAATTTACAATATTATTTACAAATACACTATTTTTTATGAAGGTTGAAATAGGAAAAAAAACACCAAAACTTTAAATGGCTTTTTCTCCCCTTAAACGTGCAAATTTGGCGTTTTTACGATTTAATTTTAAGGCTTGGTAGATTTCTAGCTTTGACCGTTCACTGTGCCCACAACTTCTATCCGATTGTCAAAATTTTGAGCTCATTTTGTAGCTGCCAGTCTATTCTTTACGACAAGTACAAATTTGTAATATTATTTACAAAAACACTATTTTTTATGAAGGTTGAAATAGGAAAAAAGACACCGAAACTTTAAATGGCTTTTTCTTCCCTAAACGTGCGAATTCGGCGTTTTTACGATTTAATTTTAAGGCTTGGTAGATCTCTAGCTTTGACCGTTCACTGTGCCCACAATTTCTATCCGATTGTCAAAATTTTGGTCTTATTTTGTAGCTGCCAGTCTATTTTTTACGATAAGTACAAATTCGTAATATTATTTACAAATACACTATTTTTTATGAAGGTTGAAATAGGAAAAAAACACCAAAACTTTAAATGGCTTTTTCTCCCCTTAAACGTGCGAATTCGGCGTTTTCACGATTTAATTTTAAGGCTTGGTAGATCTCCAGCTTTGATCGTTCACTGTGCCCACAATTTCTATCCGATTGTCAAAATTTTGGTCTCATTTTGTAGCTGCCAGTCTATTCTTTACGACAAGTACAAATTTGTAATATTATTTACAAATACACTATTTTTATGTAGGTTGAAATAGGAAAAAAAACACCAAAACTTTAAATGGCTTTTTCTCCCCTTAAACGTGCGAATTCGGCGTTTTTACGATTTAATTTTAAGGCTTGGTAGATCTCTAGCTTTGACCGTTCACTGTGCCCACAATTTCTATCCGATTGTCAAAATTTTGGTCTCATTTTGTAGCTGCCAGTCTATTCTTTACGACAAGTACAAATTTGTAATATTATTTACAAATACACTATTTTTTATGAAGGTTGAAATAGGAAAAAAAACACCAAAACTTTTAATGGCTTTTTCTCCCCTTAAACGTGCAAATTTGGCGTTTTTACGATTTAATTTTAAGGCTTGGTAGATTTCTAGCTTTGACCGTTCACTGTGCCCACAATTTCTATCCGATTGTCAAAATTTTGAGCTCATTTTGTAGCTGCCAGTCTATTCTTTACGACAAGTACAAATTTGTAATATTATTTACAAATACACTATTTTTTATGAAGGTTGAAATAGGAAAAAAAACACCGAAACTTTAAATGGCTTTTTCTCCCCTTAAACGTGCGAATTCGGCGTTTTTACGATTTAATTTTAAGGCTTGATAGATCTCTAGCTTTGACCGTTCACTGTGCCCACAATTTCTATCCGATTGTCAAAATTTTGGTCTCATTGTAGCTGCCAGTCTATTCTTTACGACAAGTACAAATTTGTAATATTATTTACAAATACACTATTTTTTATGAAGGTTGAATAGGAAAAAAAACAGCAAAACTTTAAATGGCTTTTTCTCCCCTTAAACGTGCGAATTCGGCGTTTTTACGATTTAATTTTAAGGCTTGGTAGATCTCTAGCTTTGACCGTTCACTGTGCCCACAATTTCTATCCGATTGTCAAAATTTTGGCCTTATTTTGTAGCTGCCAGTCTATTCTTTACGGTAAGTACAAATTCGTAATATTATTTACAAATACACTATTTTTTATGAAGGTTGAAATAGGAAAAAAAACACCAAAACTTTAAATGGCTATTTCTCCCCTTAAACGTGCGAATTCGGCGTTTTTACGATTTAATTTTAAGGCTTGGTAGATCTCCAGCTTTGATCGTTCACTGTGCCCACAATTTCTATCCGATTGTCAAAATTTTGGACTCATTTTGTAGCTGCCAGTCTATGCTTTACGACAAGTACAAATTGTAATATTATTTACAAATACACTATTTTTATGTGGGTTGAAATAGGAAAAAAAACACCAAAACTTTAAATGGCTTTTTCTCCCCTTAAACGTGCGAATTCGGCGTTTTTACGATTTAATTTTAAGGCTTGGTAGATCTCTAGCTTTGACCGTTCACTGTGCCCACAATTTCTATCCGATTGTCAAAATTTTGGTCTCATTTTGTAGCTGCCAGTCTATTCTTTACGACAAGTACAAATTTGTAATATTATTTACAAATACACTATTTTTTATGAAGGTTGAAATAGAAAAAAACACCAACAGATTAAATGGCTTTTTCTCCCCTTAAACGTGCGAATTCGGCGTTTTTACGATTTAATTTTAAGGCTTGGTAGATCTCTAGCTTTGACCGTTCACTGTGCCCACAATTTCTATCCGATTGTCAAAATTTTGAGCTCATTTTGTAGCTGCCAGTCTATTCTTTACGACAAGTACAAATTTGTAGTATTATTTACAAGTAATTTTTTTTTATGAAGTTTGAAATAGGAAAAAAAACACCAAAACTTTAAATGGCTTTTTCTCCCCTCAAACGTGCGAATTCGGCGTTTTTACGATTTAATTTTAAGGCTTGGTAGATCTCTAGCTTTGACCGTTCACTGTGCCCACAATTTCTATCCGATTGTCTAAATTATGGTCTCATTTCGTAGCTGCCAGTCTATTCTTTACGACAAGTACAAATTTGTAATATTATTTACAAAGTCACGATTTTTTATGAAGGTTGAAATAGGAAAAAAACACCAAAACTTTAAATGGCATTTTCTCCCCTTAAATGTGCGAATTCGGCGTTTTAACGATTTAATTTTAAGGCTTTGTAAATCTCTAGCTTTGACCGTTCACTGTGCCCACAATTTCTATCCGATTGTCAAAATTTTGAGCTCATTTTGTAGCTGCCAGTCTATTCTTTACGACAAGTACAATTTTGTAATATTATTTACAAATACACTATTTTTTATGAAGGTTGAAATAGGAAAAAAAACACCAAAACTTTAAATGGCTTTTTCTCCCCTTAAACGTGGGAATTCGGCATTTTTACGATTTAATTTTAAGGCTTGGTAGATCTCTAGCTTTGACCGTTCACTGTGCCCACAATTTCTATCCGATTGTCAAAATTTTGGTCTCATTTTGTAGCTCCCAGTCTATTCTTTACGACAAGTACAAATTTGTAATATTATTTACAAATACACTATTTTTTATGAAGGTTGAAATAGGAAAAAAAACACCAAAACTTTAAATCGTTTTTCCTTCCCTTAAACGTGTAATTTCGGCGTTTTTACGATTTTAATTTTAAGGCTTGGTAGATCTCTAGCTTTGACCGTTCACTGTGCCCACAATTTCTATCCGATTGTCAAAATTTTGGTCTCATATTGTAGCTGCTAGTCTATTCTTTACGACAAGTACAAATTTGTAATATTATTTACAAATACACTATTTTTATGAAGGTTGAAATAGGAAAAAAGACACCAAAACTTTAAATGGCTTTTTCTCCCCTTAAACGTACGAATTCGGCGTTTTTACGATTTAATTTTAAGGCTTGGTAGATCTCTAGCTTTGACCGTTCACTGTGCCCACAATTTCTATCCGATTGTCAAAATTTTGGTCATATTTTGTAGCTGCCAGTCTATTCTTTACGATAAGTACAAATTCGTAATATTATTTACAAATACACTATTTTTATGAAGGTTGAAATAGAAAAAAAAAAACACCAAAACTTTAAATGGCTTTTTCTCCCCTTAAACGTGCGAATTCGGCGTTTTTACGATTTATTTTAAGGCTTGGTAGATCTCCAGCTTTGATCGTTCACTGTGCCCACAATTTCTATCCGATTGTCAAAATTTTGGTCTCATTTTGTAGCTGCCAGTCTATTCTTAACGACAAGTACAAATTTGTAATATTATTTACAAATACACTATTTTTATGTAGGTTGAAATAGGAAAAAAAACACCAAAACTTTAAATGGCTTTTTCTCCCCTTAAACGTGCGAATTCGGCGTTTTTACGATTTAATTTTAAGGCTTGGTAGATCTCTAGCTTTGACCGTTCACTGTGCCCACAATTTCTTTCCGATTGTCAAAATTTTGGTCTCATTTTGTAGCTGCCAGTCTATTCTTTACGACAAGTACAAATTTACAATATTATTTACAAATACACTATTTTTTATGAAGGTTGAAATAGGAAAAAAAACACCAAAACTTTAAATGGCTTTTTCTCCCCTTAAACGTGCAAATTTGGCGTTTTTACGATTTAATTTTAAGGCTTGGTAGATTTCTAGCTTTGACCGTTCACTGTGCCCACAACTTCTATCCGATTGTCAAAATTTTGAGCTCATTTTGTAGCTGCCAGTCTATTCTTTACGACAAGTACAAATTTGTAATATTATTTACAAAAACACTATTTTTTATGAAGGTTGAAATAGGAAAAAAGACACCGAAACTTTAAATGGCTTTTTCTTCCCCTAAACGTGCGAATTCGGCGTTTTTACGATTTAATTTTAAGGCTTGGTAGATCTCTAGCTTTGACCGTTCACTGTGCCCACAATTTCTATCCGATTGTCAAAATTTTGGTCTTATTTTGTAGCTGCCAGTCTATTTTTTACGATAAGTACAAATTCGTAATATTATTTACAAATACACTATTTTTTATGAAGGTTGAAATAGGAAAAAAACACCAAAACTTTAAATGGCTTTTTCTCCCCTTAAACGTGCGAATTCGGCGTTTTCACGATTTAATTTTAAGGCTTGGTAGATCTCCAGCTTTGATCGTTCACTGTGCCCACAATTTCTATCCGATTGTCAAAATTTTGGTCTCATTTTGTAGCTGCCAGTCTATTCTTTACGACAAGTACAAATTTGTAATATTATTTACAAATACACTATTTTTATGTAGGTTGAAATAGGAAAAAAAACACCAAAACTTTAAATGGCTTTTTCTCCCCTTAAACGTGCGAATTCGGCGTTTTTACGATTTAATTTTAAGGCTTGGTAGATCTCTAGCTTTGACCGTTCACTGTGCCCACAATTTCTATCCGATTGTCAAAATTTTGGTCTCATTTTGTAGCTGCCAGTCTATTCTTTACGACAAGTACAAATTTGTAATATTATTTACAAATACACTATTTTTTATGAAGGTTGAAATAGGAAAAAAAACACCAAAACTTTTAATGGCTTTTTCTCCCCTTAAACGTGCAAATTTGGCGTTTTTACGATTTAATTTTAAGGCTTGGTAGATTTCTAGCTTTGACCGTTCACTGTGCCCACAATTTCTATCCGATTGTCAAAATTTTGAGCTCATTTTGTAGCTGCCAGTCTATTCTTTACGACAAGTACAAATTTGTAATATTATTTACAAATACACTATTTTTTATGAAGGTTGAAATAGGAAAAAAAACACCGAAACTTTAAATGGCTTTTTCTCCCCTTAAACGTGCGAATTCGGCGTTTTTACGATTTAATTTTAAGGCTTGATAGATCTCTAGCTTTGACCGTTCACTGTGCCCACAATTTCTATCCGATTGTCAAAATTTTGGTCTCATTGTAGCTGCCAGTCTATTCTTTACGACAAGTACAAATTTGTAATATTATTTACAAATACACTATTTTTTATGAAGGTTGAAATAGGAAAAAAAACAGCAAAACTTTAAATGGCTTTTTCTCCCCTTAAACGTGCGAATTCGGCGTTTTTACGATTTAATTTTAAGGCTTGGTAGATCTCTAGCTTTGACCGTTCACTGTGCCCACAATTTCTATCCGATTGTCAAAATTTTGGCCTTATTTTGTAGCTGCCAGTCTATTCTTTACGGTAAGTACAAATTCGTAATATTATTTACAAATACACTATTTTTTATGAAGGTTGAAATAGGAAAAAAAACACCAAAACTTTAAATGGCTATTTCTCCCCTTAAACGTGCGAATTCGGCGTTTTTACGATTTAATTTTAAGGCTTGGTAGATCTCCAGCTTTGATCGTTCACTGTGCCCACAATTTCTATCCGATTGTCAAAATTTTGGACTCATTTTGTAGCTGCCAGTCTATGCTTTACGACAAGTACAAATTTGTAATATTATTTACAAATACACTATTTTTATGTGGGTTGAAATAGGAAAAAAAACACCAAAACTTTAAATGGCTTTTTCTCCCCTTAAACGTGCGAATTCGGCGTTTTTACGATTTAATTTTAAGGCTTGGTAGATCTCTAGCTTTGACCGTTCACTGTGCCCACAATTTCTATCCGATTGTCAAAATTTTGGTCTCATTTTGTAGCTGCCAGTCTATTCTTTACGACAAGTACAAATTTGTAATATTATTTACAAATACACTATTTTTTATGAAGGTTGAAATAGGAAAAAAAACACCAAAACTTTAAATGGCTTTTTCTCCCCTGAAACGTGCAAATTTGGCGTTTTTACGATTTAATTTTAAGGCTTGGTAGATTTCTAGCTTTGACCGTTCACTGTGCCCACAATTTCTATCCGATTGTCAAAATTTTGAGCTCATTTTGTAGCTGCCAGTCTATTCTTTACGACAAGTACAAATTTGTAATATTATTTACAAATACACTATTTTTTATGAAGGCTGAAATAGGAAAAAAAACACCGAAACTTTAAATGGCTTTTTCTCCCCTTAAACGTGCGAATTCGGCATTTTAAGGTTTAATTTTAAGGCTTGGTAGATCTCTAGCTTTGACCGTTCACTGTGCCCACAATTTCTATCCGATTGTCAAAATTTTGGTCTCATTTTGTAGCTGCCAGTCTATATTTTACGACAAGTACAAATTTGTAATATTATTTACAAATACACTATTTTTTATGAAGGTTGAAATAGGAAAAAAAACACCAAAACTTTAAATGGCTTTTTCTCCCCTTAAACGTGCGAATTCGGCGTTTTTACGATTTAATTTTAAGGCTTGGTAGATCTCTAGCTTTGACCGTTCACTGTGCTCACAATTTCTATCCGATTGTCAAAATTTTGTGCTCATTTTGTAGCTGCCAGTCTATTCTTTACGACAAGTACAAATTTGTAATATTATTTACAAATACACTATTTTTTATGAAGTTTGAAATAGGAAAAAGAACACCAAAACTTTAAATGGCTTTTTCTCCCCTTAAACGTGCGAATTCGGCGTTTTTACGATTTAATTTTAAGGCTTGGTAGATTTCTAGCTTTGATCGTTCACTGTGCCCACAATTTCTATCCGATTGTCAAAATTTTGGTCTCATTTTGTAGCTGCCAGTCTATTCTTTACGACAAGTACAAATTTGTAATATTATTTACAAATACACTATTTTTTATGAAGGTTGAAATAGGAAAAAAAACACCAAAACTTTAAATGGCTTTTTCTCCCCTAAACGTGCGAATTCGGCGTTTTTACGATTTAATTTTAAGGCTTGGTAGATCTCTAGCCTTGACCGTTCACTGTGCCCACAATTTCTATCCGATTGTCAAAATTTTGAGCTCATTTTGTAGCTGCCAGTCTATTCTTTACGACAAGTACAAATTTGTAATATTATTTACAAATACACTATTTTTTATGAAGTTTGAAATAGGAAAAAAAACACCAAAACTTTAAATGGCTTTTTCTCCCCTTAAACGTGCGAATTCGGCGTTTTTACGATTTAAATTTAAGGCTTGGTAGATCTCTAGCTTTGACCGTTCACTGTGCCCACAATTTCTATCCGATTGTCAAAATTTTGAGCTCATTTTGTAGCTGCCAGTCTATTCTTTACGACAAGTACAAATTTGTAATATTATTTACAAATACACTATTTTTTATGAAGTTTGAAATAGGAAAAAAAACACCAAAACTTTAAATGGCTTTTTCTCCCCTTAAACGTGCGAATTCGGCGTTTTTACGATTTAATTTTAAGGCTTGGTAGATTTCTAGCTTTGACGGTTCACTGTTCCCACAATTTCTATCCGATTGTCAAAATGTTGGTCTCATTTTGTAGCTGCCAGTCTATTCTTTACGACAAGTACAAATTTGTAATATTATTTACAAATACACTATTTTTTATGAAGGTTGAAATAGGAAAAAAAACACCAAAACTTTAAATGGCTTTTTCTCCCCTTAAACGTGCGAATTCGGCGTTTTCACGATTTAATTTTAAGGCTTGGTAGATCTCTAGCTTTGACCGTTCACTGTGCCCACAATTTCTATCCGATTGTCAAAATTTTGGTCTCATTTTGTAGCTGCCAGTCTATTCTTTACGACAAGTGCAAATTTGTAATATTATTAACAAATACACTAATTTTTATGAAGGTTGAAATAGGAAAAAAAACACCAAAACTTTAAATGGCTTTTTCTCCCCTTAAACGTGTGAATTTGGCGTTTTTACGATTTAATTTTAAGGCTTGGTAGATCTCTAGCTTTGACCGTTCACTGTGCCCACAATTTCTATCCGATTGTCAAAATTTTGGTCTCATTTTGTAGCTGCCAGTCTATTCTTTACGAAAAATACAAATTTGTAATATTATTTACAAATACACTATTTTTTATGAAGGTTGAAATAGGAAAAAAAACACCAAAACTTTAAATGGCTTTTTCTCCCCTTAAACGTGCGAATTCGGCGTTTTTACGATTTAATTTTAAGGCTTGGTAGATCTCTAGCTTTGACCGTTCACTGTGCCCACAGTTTCTATCCGATTGTCAAAATTTTGGTCTCATTTTGTAGCTGCCAGTCTATTCTTTACGACAAATACAAATTTGTAATATTATTTACAAAGACACTATTTTTTATGAAGGTTGAAATAGGAAAAAAAACACCAAAACTTTAAATGGCCTTTTCTCCCCTTAAACGTGCGAATTCGGCGTTTTTACGATTTAATTTTAAGGCTTGGTAGATCTCTAGCTTTGACCGTTCACTGTGCCCACAATTTCTATCCGATTGTCAAAATTTTGGTCTCATTTTGTAGCTGCCAGTCTATTCTTTACGTCAAGTACAAATTTGTAATATTATTTACAAATACACTATTTTTCATGAAGGTTGAAATAGGAAAAAAAAACACCCAAACTTTAAATGGCTTTTTCTCCCCTTAAACGTGCGAATTCGGCGTTTTTACGATTTAATTTTAAGGCTTGGTAGATCTCTAGCTTTGACCCTTCACTGTGCCCACAATTTCTATTCGATTGTCAAAATTTCGGTCTCATTTTGTAGCTGCCAGGCTATATTTTACGACAAGTACAAATTTGTAGTATTATTTACAAGTACTTTTTTTTTATGAAGTTTGAAATAGGAAAAAAAACACCAAAACTTTAAATGGCTTTTTCTCCCCTTAAGCGTACGAATTCGGCGTTTTTACGATTTAATTTTAAGGCTTGGTAGATCTCTAGCTTTGACCGTTCACTGTGCCCACAATTTCTATCCGATTGTCAAAATTTTGGTCTCATTTTGTAGCTGCCAGTCTATTCTTTACGACAAGTACAAATTTGTAATATTATTTACAAATACACTATTTTTTATGAAGGTTGAAATAGAAAAAAACACCAAAACTTTAAATGGCTTTTTCTCCCCTTAAACGTGCGAATTCGGCGTTTTTACGATTTAATTTTAAGGCTTGGTAGATCTCTAGCTTTGACCGTTCACTGTGCCCACAATTTCTATCCGATTGTCAAAATTTTGAGCTCATTTTGTAGCTGCCAGTCTATTCTTTACGACAAGTACAAATTTGTAGTATTATTTACAAGTAATTTTTTTTTATGAAGTTTGAAATAGGAAAAAAAACACCAAAACTTTAAATGGCTTTTTCTCCCCTCAAACGTGCGAATTCGGCGTTTTTACGATTTAATTTTAAGGCTTGGTAGATCTCTAGCTTTGACCGTTCACTGTGCCCACAATTTCTATCCGATTGTCTAAATTATGGTCTCATTTCGTAGCTGCCAGTCTATTCTTTACGACAAGTACAAATTTGTAATATTATTTACAAAGACACGATTTTTTATGAAGGTTGAAAAAGGAAAAAAACACCAAAACTTTAAATGGCATTTTCTCCCCTTAAATGTGCGAATTCGGCGTTTTAACGATTTAATTTTAAGGCTTTGTAAATCTCTAGCTTTGACCGTTCACTGTGCCCACAATTTTTATCCGATTGTCAAAATTTTGAGCTCATTTTGTAGCTGCCAGTCTATTCTTTACGACAAGTACAAATTTGTAATATTATTTACAAATACACTATTTTTTATGGAGGTTGAAATAGGAAAAAAAACACCAAAACTTTAAATGGCTTTTTCTCCCCTTAAACGTGGGAATTCGGCATTTTTACGATTTAATTTTAAGGCTTGGTAGATCTCTAGCTTTGACCGTTCACTGTGCCCACAATTTCTATCCGATTGTCAAAATTTTGGTCTCATTTTGTAGCTCCCAGTCTATTCTTTACGACAAGTACAAATTTGTAATATTATTTACAAATACACTATTTTTTATGAAGGTTGAAATAGGAAAAAAAACACCAAAACTTTAAATCGTTTTTCCTTCCCTTAAACGTGTGAATTCGGCGTTTTTACGATTTAATTTTAAGGCTTGGTAGATCTCTAGCTTTGACCGTTCACTGTGCCCACAATTTCTATCCGATTGTCAAAATTTTGGTCTCATATTTTAGCTGCTAGTCTATTCTTTACGACAAGTACAAATTTGTAATATTATTTACAAATACACTATTTTTTATGAAGGTTGAAATAGGAAAAAAGACACCAAAACTTTAAATGGCTTTTTCTCCCCTTAAACGTACAAATTCGGCGTTTTTACGATTTAATTTTAAGGCTTGGTAGATCTCTAGCTTTGACCGTTCACTGTGCCCACAATTTCTATCCGATTGTCAAAATTTTGGTCATATTTTGTAGCTGCCAGTCCATTCTTTACGACAAGTACAAATTCGTAATATTATTTACAAATACACTATTTTTTATGAAGGTTGAAATAGAAAAAAAAACACCAAAACTTTAAATGGCTTTTTCTCCCCTTAAACGTGCGAATTCGGCGTTTTTACGATTTAATTTTAAGGCTTGGTAGATCTCCAGCTTTGATCGTTCACTGTGCCCACAATTTCTATCCGATTGTCAAAATTTTGGTCTCATTTTGTAGCTGCCAGTCTATTCTTTACGACAAGTACAAATTTGTAATATTATTTACAAATACACTATTTTTATGTAGGTTGAAATAGGAAAAAAAACACCAAAACTTTAAATGGCTTTTTCTCCCCTTAAACGTGCGAATTCGGCGTTTTTACGATTTAATTTTAAGGCTTGGTAGATCTCTAGCTTTGACCGTTCACTGTGCCCACAATTTCTTTCCGATTGTCAAAATTTTGGTCTCATTTTGTAGCTGCCAGTCTATTCTTTACGACAAGTACAAATTTGTAATATTATTTACAAATACACTATTTTTTATGAAGGTTGAAATAGGAAAAAAAACACCAAAACTTTAAATGGCTTTTTCTCCCCTTAAACGTGCGAATTCGGCGTTTTTACGATTTAATTTTAAGGCTTGGTAGATCTCTAGCTTTGACCGTTCACTGTGCCCACAATTTCTATCCGATTGTCAAAATTTTGGTCTCATTGTAGCTGCCAGTCTATTCTTTACGACAAGTACAAATTTGTAATATTATTTACAAATACACTATTTTTTATGAAGTTTGAAATAGGAAAAAAAACACCAAAACTTTAAATGGCTTTTTCTCCCCTTAAACGTGTGAATTCGGCGTTTTTACGATTTAATTTTAAGGCTTGGTAGATCTCTAGCTTTGACCGTTCACTGTGCCCACAATTTCTATTCGATTGTCAAAATTTCGGTCTCATTTTGTAGCTGCCAGGCTATATTTTACGACAAGTACAAATTTGTAGTATTATTTACAAGTACTTTTTTTTTATGAAGTTTGAAATAGGAAAAAAAACACCAAAACTTTAAATGGCTTTTTCTCCCCTTAAGCGTACGAATTCGGCGTTTTTACGATTTAATTTTAAGGCTTGGTAGATTTCTAGCTTTGACCGTTCACTGTGCCCACAATTTCTATCCGATTGTCAAAATTTTGGTCTCATTTTGTAGCTGCCAGTCTATTCTTTACGACAAGTACAAATTTGTAATATTATTTACAAATACACTATTTTTTATGAAGGTTGAAATAGAAAAAAACACCAACAGATTAAATGGCTTTTTCTCCCCTTAAACGTGCGAATTCGGCGTTTTTACGATTTAATTTTAAGGCTTGGTAGATCTCTAGCTTTGACCGTTCACTGTGCCCACAATTTCTATCCGATTGTCAAAATTTTGAGCTCATTTTGTAGCTGCCAGTCTATTCTTTACGACAAGTACAAATTTGTAGTATTATTTACAAGTAATTTTTTTTTATGAAGTTTGAAATAGGAAAAAAAACACCAAAACTTTAAATGGCTTTTTCTCCCCTCAAACGTGCGAATTCGGCGTTTTTACGATTTAATTTTAAGGCTTGGTAGATCTCTAGCTTTGACCGTTCACTGTGCCCACAATTTCTATCCGATTGTCTAAATTATGGTCTCATTTCGTAGCTGCCAGTCTATTCTTTACGACAAGTACAAATTTGTAATATTATTTACAAAGTCACGATTTTTTATGAAGGTTGAAATAGGAAAAAAACACCAAAACTTTAAATGGCATTTTCTCCCCTTAAATGTGCGAATTCGGCGTTTTAACGATTTAATTTTAAGGCTTTGTAAATCTCTAGCTTTGACCGTTCACTGTGCCCACAATTTCTATCCGATTGTCAAAATTTTGAGCTCATTTTGTAGCTGCCAGTCTATTCTTTACGACAAGTACAATTTTGTAATATTATTTACAAATACACTATTTTTTATGAAGGTTGAAATAGGAAAAAAAACACCAAAACTTTAAATGGCTTTTTCTCCCCTTAAACGTGGGAATTCGGCATTTTTACGATTTAATTTTAAGGCTTGGTAGATCTCTAGCTTTGACCGTTCACTGTGCCCACAATTTCTATCCGATTGTCAAAATTTTGGTCTCATTTTGTAGCTCCCAGTCTATTCTTTACGACAAGTACAAATTTGTAATATTATTTACAAATACACTATTTTTTATGAAGGTTGAAATAGGAAAAAAAACACCAAAACTTTAAATCGTTTTTCCTTCCCTTAAACGTGTGAATTCGGCGTTTTTACGATTTAATTTTAAGGCTTGGTAGATCTCTAGCTTTGACCGTTCACTGTGCCCACAATTTCTATCCGATTGTCAAAATTTTGGTCTCATATTGTAGCTGCTAGTCTATTCTTTACGACAAGTACAAATTTGTAATATTATTTACAAATACACTATTTTTTATGAAGGTTGAAATAGGAAAAAAGACACCAAAACTTTAAATGGCTTTTTCTCCCCTTAAACGTACGAATTCGGCGTTTTTACGATTTAATTTTAAGGCTTGGTAGATCTCTAGCTTTGACCGTTCACTGTGCCCACAATTTCTATCCGATTGTCAAAATTTTGGTCATATTTTGTAGCTGCCAGTCTATTCTTTACGATAAGTACAAATTCGTAATATTATTTACAAATACACTATTTTTTATGAAGGTTGAAATAGAAAAAAAAACACCAAAACTTTAAATGGCTTTTTCTCCCCTTAAACGTGCGAATTCGGCGTTTTTACGATTTAATTTTAAGGCTTGGTAGATCTCCAGCTTTGATCGTTCACTGTGCCCACAATTTCTATCCGATTGTCAAAATTTTGGTCTCATTTTGTAGCTGCCAGTCTATTCTTAACGACAAGTACAAATTTGTAATATTATTTACAAATACACTATTTTTATGTAGGTTGAAATAGGAAAAAAAACACCAAAACTTTAAATGGCTTTTTCTCCCCTTAAACGTGCGAATTCGGCGTTTTTACGATTTAATTTTAAGGCTTGGTAGATCTCTAGCTTTGACCGTTCACTGTGCCCACAATTTCTTTCCGATTGTCAAAATTTTGGTCTCATTTTGTAGCTGCCAGTCTATTCTTTACGACAAGTACAAATTTACAATATTATTTACAAATACACTATTTTTTATGAAGGTTGAAATAGGAAAAAAAACACCAAAACTTTAAATGGCTTTTTCTCCCCTTAAACGTGCAAATTTGGCGTTTTTACGATTTAATTTTAAGGCTTGGTAGATTTCTAGCTTTGACCGTTCACTGTGCCCACAACTTCTATCCGATTGTCAAAATTTTGAGCTCATTTTGTAGCTGCCAGTCTATTCTTTACGACAAGTACAAATTTGTAATATTATTTACAAAAACACTATTTTTTATGAAGGTTGAAATAGGAAAAAAAACACCGAAACTTTAAATGGCTTTTTCTTCCCCTAAACGTGCGAATTCGGCGTTTTTACGATTTAATTTTAAGGCTTGGTAGATCTCTAGCTTTGACCGTTCACTGTGCCCACAATTTCTATCCGATTGTCAAAATTTTGGTCTTATTTTGTAGCTGCCAGTCTATTTTTTACGATAAGTACAAATTCGTAATATTATTTACAAATACACTATTTTTTATGAAGGTTGAAATAGGAAAAAAACACCAAAACTTTAAATGGCTTTTTCTCCCCTTAAACGTGCGAATTCGGCGTTTTCACGATTTAATTTTAAGGCTTGGTAGATCTCCAGCTTTGATCGTTCACTGTGCCCACAATTTCTATCCGATTGTCAAAATTTTGGTCTCATTTTGTAGCTGCCAGTCTATTCTTTACGACAAGTACAAATTTGTAATATTATTTACAAATACACTATTTTTATGTAGGTTGAAATAGGAAAAAAAACACCAAAACTTTAAATGGCTTTTTCTCCCCTTAAACGTGCGAATTCGGCGTTTTTACGATTTAATTTTAAGGCTTGGTAGATCTCTAGCTTTGACCGTTCACTGTGCCCACAATTTCTATCCGATTGTCAAAATTTTGGTCTCATTTTGTAGCTGCCAGTCTATTCTTTACGACAAGTACAAATTTGTAATATTATTTACAAATACACTATTTTTTATGAAGGTTGAAATAGGAAAAAAAACACCAAAACTTTTAATGGCTTTTTCTCCCCTTAAACGTGCAAATTTGGCGTTTTTACGATTTAATTTTAAGGCTTGGTAGATTTCTAGCTTTGACCGTTCACTGTGCCCACAATTTCTATCCGATTGTCAAAATTTTGAGCTCATTTTGTAGCTGCCAGTCTATTCTTTACGACAAGTACAAATTTGTAATATTATTTACAAATACACTATTTTTTATGAAGGTTGAAATAGGAAAAAAAACACCGAAACTTTAAATGGCTTTTTCTCCCCTTAAACGTGCGAATTCGGCGTTTTTACGATTTAATTTTAAGGCTTGATAGATCTCTAGCTTTGACCGTTCACTGTGCCCACAATTTCTATCCGATTGTCAAAATTTTGGTCTCATTGTAGCTGCCAGTCTATTCTTTACGACAAGTACAAATTTGTAATATTATTTACAAATACACTATTTTTTATGAAGGTTGAAATAGGAAAAAAAACAGCAAAACTTTAAATGGCTTTTTCTCCCCTTAAACGTGCGAATTCGGCGTTTTTACGATTTAATTTTAAGGCTTGGTAGATCTCTAGCTTTGACCGTTCACTGTGCCCACAATTTCTATCCGATTGTCAAAATTTTGGCCTTATTTTGTAGCTGCCAGTCTATTCTTTACGGTAAGTACAAATTCGTAATATTATTTACAAATACACTATTTTTTATGAAGGTTGAAATAGGAAAAAAAACACCAAAACTTTAAATGGCTATTTCTCCCCTTAAACGTGCGAATTCGGCGTTTTTACGATTTAATTTTAAGGCTTGGTAGATCTCCAGCTTTGATCGTTCACTGTGCCCACAATTTCTATCCGATTGTCAAAATTTTGGACTCATTTTGTAGCTGCCAGTCTATGCTTTACGACAAGTACAAATTTGTAATATTATTTACAAATACACTATTTTTATGTGGGTTGAAATAGGAAAAAAAACACCAAAACTTTAAATGGCTTTTTCTCCCCTTAAACGTGCGAATTCGGCGTTTTTACGATTTAATTTTAAGGCTTGGTAGATCTCTAGCTTTGACCGTTCACTGTGCCCACAATTTCTATCCGATTGTCAAAATTTTGGTCTCATTTTGTAGCTGCCAGTCTATTCTTTACGACAAGTACAAATTTGTAATATTATTTACAAATACACTATTTTTTATGAAGGTTGAAATAGGAAAAAAAAACACCAAAACTTTAAATGGCTTTTTCTCCCCTGAAACGTGCAAATTTGGCGTTTTTACGATTTAATTTTAAGGCTTGGTAGATTTCTAGCTTTGACCGTTCACTGTGCCCACAATTTCTATCCGATTGTCAAAATTTTGAGCTCATTTTGTAGCTGCCAGTCTATTCTTTACGACAAGTACAAATTTGTAATATTATTTACAAATACACTATTTTTTATGAAGGTTGAAATAGGAAAAAAAACACCGAAACTTTAAATGGCTTTTTCTCCCCTTAAACGTGCGAATTCGGCATTCTAAGGTTTAATTTTAAGGCTTGGTAGATCTCTAGCTTTGACCGTTCACTGTGCCCACAATTTCTATCCGATTGTCAAAATTTTGGTCTCATTTTGTAGCTGCCAGTCTATTCTTTACGACAAGTACAAATTTGTAATATTATTTACAAATACACTATTTTTTATGAAGGTTGAAATAGGAAAAAAAACACCAAAACTTTAAATGGCTTTTTCTCCCCTTAAACGTGCGAATTCGGCGTTTTTACGATTTAATTTTAAGGCTTGGTAGATCTCTAGCTTTGACCGTTCACTGTGCTCACAATTTCTATCCGATTGTCAAAATTTTGTGCTCATTTTGTAGCTGCCAGTCTATTCTTTACGACAAGTACAAATTTGTAATATTATTTACAAATACACTATTTTTTATGAAGTTTGAAATAGGAAAAAGAACACCAAAACTTTAAATGGCTTTTTCTCCCCTTAAACGTGCGAATTCGGCGTTTTTACGATTTAATTTTAAGGCTTGGTAGATTTCTAGCTTTGATCGTTCACTGTGCCCACAATTTCTATCCGATTGTCAAAATTTTGGTCTCATTTTGTAGCTGCCAGTCTATTCTTTACGACAAGTACAAATTTGTAATATTATTTACAAATACACTATTTTTTATGAAGGTTGAAATAGGAAAAAAAACACCAAAACTTTAAATGGCTTTTTCTCCCCTTAAACGTGCGAATTCGGCGTTTTTACGATTTAATTTTAAGGCTTGGTAGATCTCTAGCCTTGACCGTTCACTGTGCCCACAATTTCTATCCGATTGTCAAAATTTTGAGCTCATTTTGTAGCTGCCAGTCTATTCTTTACGACAAGTACAAATTTGTAATATTATTTACAAATACACTATTTTTTATGAAGTTTGAAATAGGAAAAAAAACACCAAAACTTTAAATGGCTTTTTCTCCCCTTAAACGTGCGAATTCGGCGTTTTTACGATTTAAATTTAAGGCTTGGTAGATCTCTAGCTTTGACCGTTCACTGTGCCCACAATTTCTATCCGATTGTCAAAATTTTGAGCTCATTTTGTAGCTGCCAGTCTATTCTTTACGACAAGTACAAATTTGTAATATTATTTACAAATACACTATTTTTTATGAAGTTTGAAATAGGAAAAAAAACACCAAAACTTTAAATGGCTTTTTCTCCCCTTAAACGTGCGAATTCGGCGTTTTTACGATTTAATTTTAAGGCTTGGTAGATTTCTAGCTTTGACGGTTCACTGTTCCCACAATTTCTATCCGATTGTCAAAATGTTGGTCTCATTTTGTAGCTGCCAGTCTATTCTTTACGACAAGTACAAATTTGTAATATTATTTACAAATACACTATTTTTTATGAAGGTTGAAATAGGAAAAAAAACACCAAAACTTTAAATGGCTTTTTCTCCCCTTAAACGTGCGAATTCGGCGTTTTTATGATTTAATTTTAAGGCTTGGTAGATCTCTAGCTTTGACCGTTCACTGTGCCCACAATTTCTATCCGATTGTCAAAATTTTGAGCTCATTTTGTAGCTGCCAGTCTATTCTTTACGACAAGTACAAATTTGTAATATTATTTACAAATACACTATTTTTTATGAAGGTTGAAATAGGAAAAAAACACCAAAACTTTAAATGGCTTTTTCTCCCCTTAAACGTAGGAATTCGGCGTTTTTTGTGATTTAATTTTAAGGCTTGGTAGATCTCTAGCTTTGACCGTTCACTGTACCCACAATTTCTATCCGATTGTCAAAATTTTGGTCTCATTTTGTAGCTGCCAGTCTATTCTTTACGACAAGTACAAATTTGTAATATTATTTACAAATACACTATTTTTTATGAAGGTTGAAATAGGAAAAAAAACACCAAAACTTTAATTGGCTTTTTCTCCCCTTAAACGTGCGAATTCGGCGTTTTTACGATTTAATTTTAAGGCTTGGTAGATCTCTAGCTTTGACCGTTCACTGTGCCCACAATTTCTATCCGGTTGTCAAAATTTTGAGCTCATTTTGTAGCTGCCAGTCTATTCTTTACGACAAGTACAAATTTGTAATATTATTTACAAATACACTAGTTTTCATGGAGGTTGATATAGGAAAAAAAACACCAAAACTTTAAATGGCTTTTTCTCCCCTTAAACGTGCGAATTCGGCGTTTTTACGATTTAATTTTAAGGCTTGGTAGATCTCTAGCTTTGACCGTTCACTGTGCCCACAATTTCTATCCGATTGTCAAAATTTTGGTCTCATTTTGTAGCTGCCAGTCTATTCTTTACGGCAAGTACAAATTTGTAATATTATTTACAAATACACTATTTTTTATGAAGTTTGAAATAGGAAAAAAAACACCAAAACTTTAAATGGCTTTTTCTCCCCTTAAACGTGCGAATTCGGCGTTTTTACGATTTAATTTTAAGGCTTGGTAGATCTCTAGCTTTGACTGTTCACTGTGCCCACAATTTCTATCCGATTGTCAAAATTTTGGTCTCATTTTGTAGCTGCCAGTCTAGACTTTACGACAAGTACTAATTTGTAATGTTATTTACAAATACGCTATTTTTCATGAAGGTTGATATAGGAAAAATAAACACCAAAACTTTAAATGGCTTTTTCTCCCATTAAACGTGCGAATTCGGCGTTTTTACGATTTAATTTTAAGGCTTGGTAGATCTCTAGCTTTGACCGTGCACTGTGCCCACAATTTTTATCCGATTGTCAAAATTTTGAGCTCATTTTGTAGCTGCCAGTCTATTCTTTACGACAAGTACAAATTTGTAATATTATTTACAAATACACTATTTTTTACGAAGTTTGAAAAAGGAAAAAAAAACACCAAAACTTTAAATGGCTTTTTCTCTCCCCTTAAACGTGCGAATTCGGCGTTTTTACGATTTAATTTTAAGGGTTGATAGATCTCTAGCTTTGACCATTCACTGTGCCCACAATTTCTATCCGATTGTCAAAATTTTGGTCTCATTTTGTAGCTGCCAGTCTATTCTTTACGACAAGTACAAATTTGTAATATTATTTACAAATACACTATTTTTCATGAAGGTTGATATAGGAAAAAAAACACCAAAACTTTAAATGGCTTTTTCTCCCCTTAAACGTGTGAATTCGGCGTTTTTACGATTTAATTTTAAGGCTTGGTAGATCTCTAGCTTTGACCGTTCACTGTGCCCACAATTTCTATCCGATTGTCAAAATTTTGGTCTCATTTTGTAGCTGCCAGTCTATTCTTTACGACAAGTACAAATTTGTAATATTATTTACAAATACACTATTTTTTATGAAGGTTGAAATAGGAAAAAAAACACCAAAACTTTAAATGGCTTTTTCTCCCCTTAAACGTGCGAATTCGGCGTTTTTACGATTTAATTTTAAGGCTTGGTAGATCTCTAGCTTTGACCGTTCACTGTGCCCACAATTTCTATCCGATTGTCAAAATTTGGGAGCAGTGGTCTCATTGTAGCTGCCAGTCTATTCTTTACGACAAGTACAAATTTGTAATATTATTTACAAATACACTATTTTTTATGAAGTTTGAAATAGGAAAAAAAACACCAAAACTTTAAATGGCTTTTTCTCCCCTTAAACGTGTGAATTCGGCGTTTTTACGATTTAATTTTAAGGCTTGGTAGATCTCTAGCTTTGACCGTTCACTGTGCCCACAATTTCTATCCGATTGTCAAAATTTTGGTCTCATTTTGTAGCTGCCAGTCTATTCTTTACGACAAGTACAAATTTGTAATATTATTTACAAATACACTATTTTTATGAAAGTTGATATAGGAAAAAAAACACCAAAACTTTAAATGGCTTTTTCTCCCCTTAAACGTGCGAATTCGGCGTTTTTACGATTTAATTTTAAGGCTTGGTAGATCTCTAGCTTTGACCGTTCACTGTGCCCACAATTTCTATCCGATGGTCAAAATTTTGGTCTCATTTTGTAGCTGCCAGTCTATTCTTTACGACAAGTACAAATTTGTAATATTATTTACAAATACACTATTTTGTATGAAGTTTGAAATAGGAAAAAAAAAAAAACTTTAAATGGCTTTTTCTCCCCTTAAACGTGCGAATTCGGCGTTTTTACGATTTAATTTTAAGGCTTGGTAGATCTCTAGCTTTGACCGTTCACTGTGCCCACAATTTCTATCCGATTGTCAAAATTTGGTCTCATTGTAGCTGCCAGTCTATTCCTTACGACAAGTACAAATTTGTAATATTATTTACAAAAACACTATTTTGTATGAAGTTTGAAATAGGAAAAAAAACACCAAAACTTTAAATGGCTTTTTCTCCCCTTAAACGTGCGAATTCGGCGTTTTTACGATTTAATTTTAAGGCTTGGTAGATCTCTAGCTTTGACCGTTCACTGTGCCCACAATTTCTATCCGATTGTCAAAATTTTGGTCTCATTTTGTAGCTGCCAGTCTATTCTTACGACAAGTACAAATTTGTAATATTATTTACAAATACACTATTTTTCATGAAGGTTGATATAGGAAAAAAAACACCAAAACTTTAAATGGCTTTTTCTCCCCTTAAACGTGCGAATTCGGCGTTTTTACGATTTAATTTTAGGGCTTGGTAGATCTCTAGCTTTGACCGTTCACTGTGTCCACGATTTCTATCCGATGGTCAAAATTTTGGTCTCATTTTGTAGCTGGCAGTCTATTCTTTACGACAAGTACAAATTTGTAATATTATTTACAAATACACTATTTTGTATGAAGTTTGAAATAGGAAAAAAAACACCAAAACTTTAAATGGCTTTTTCTCCCCTTAAACGTGCGAATTCGGCGTTTTTACGATTTAATTTTAAGGCTTGGTAGATCTCTAGCTTTGACCGTTCACTGTGCCCACAATTTCTATCCGATTGTCAAAATTTTGGTCTCATTTTGTAGCTGGCCAGTCTATTCTTTACGACAAGTACAAATTTGTAATATTATTTACAAATACACTATTTTTCATGAAAGTTGATATAGGAAAAAAACACCAAAACTTTAAATGGCTTTTTCTCCCCTTAAACGTGCGAATTCGGCGTTTTTTACGATTTAATTTTAAGGCTTGGTAGATCTCTAGCTTTGACCGTTCACTGCGCCCACAATTTCTATCCGATGGTCAAAATTTTGGTCTCATTTTGTAGCTGCCAGTCTATTCTTTACGACAAGTACAAATTTGTAATATTATTTACAAATACACTATTTTGTATGAAGTTTGAAATAGGAAAAAAAAAAAAAACTTTAAATGGCTTTTTCTCCCCTTAAACGTGCGAATTCGGCGTTTTTACGATTTAATTTTAAGGCTTGGTAGATCTCTAGCTTTGACCGTTCACTGTGCCCACAATTTCTATCCGATTGTCAAAATTTTGGTCTCATTGTAGCTGCCAGTCTATTCTTTACGACAAGTACAAATTTGTAATATTATTTACAAATACACTATTTTGTATGAAGTTTGAAATAGGAAAAAAAACACCAAAACTTTAAATGGCTTTTTCTCCCCTTAAACGTGCGAATTCGGCGTTTTTACGATTTAATTTTAAGGCTTGGTAGATCTCTAGCTTTGACCGTTCACTGTGCCCACAATTTCTATCCGATTGTCAAAATGTTGGTCTCATTTTGTAGCTGCCAGTCTATTCTTTACGACAAGTACAAATTTGTAATATTATTTACAAATACGCTATTTTTCATGAAGGTTGATATAGGAAAAAAAAACACCAAAACTTTAAATGGCTTTTTCTCCCCTTAAACGTGCGAATTCGGCGTTTTTACGATTTAATTTTAAGGCTTGGTAGATCTCTAGCTTTGACCGTTCACTGTGCCCACAATTTCTATCCGATTGTCAAAATTTTGAGCTCATTTTGTAGCTGCCAGTCTATTCTTTACGACAAGTACAAATTTGTAATATTATTTACAAATACACTATTTTTTATGAAGGTTGAAATAGGAAAAAAAACACCAAAACTTTAAATGGCTTTTTCTCCCCTTAATCGTGCGAATTCGGCGTTTTTACGATTTAATTTTAAGGCTTGGTAGATCTCTAGCTTTGACCGTTTACTGTGCCCACAATTTCTATCCGATGGTCAAAATTTTGGTCTCATTTTGTAGCTGCCAGTCTATTCTTTACGACAAGTACAAATTTGTAATATTATTTACAAATACACTATTTTGTATGAAGTTTGAAATAGGAAAAAAAACACCAAAACTTTAAATGGCTTTTTCTCCCCTTAAACGTGCGAATTCGGCGTTTTCACGATTTAATTTTAAGGCTTGGTAGATCTCTAGCTTTGACCGTTCACTGTGCCCACAATTTCTATCCGATTGTCAAAATTTTGGTCTCATTTTGTAGCTGCCAGTCTATTCTTTACGACAAGTACAAATTTGTAATATTATTTACAAATACACTATTTTTCATGAAAGTTGAGATAGGAAAAAAAACACCAAAACTTTAAATGGCTTTTTCTCCCCTTAAACGTGCGAATTCGGCGTTTTTACGATTTAATTTTAAGGCTTGGTAGATCTCTATCTTTGACCGTTCACTGTGCCCACAATTTCTATCCGATTGTCAAAATTTTGAGCTCATTTTGTAGCTGCCAGTCTATTCTTTACGACAAGTACAAATTTGTAATATTATTTACAAATACACTATTTTTTATGAAGGTTCAAATAGGAAAAAAAACACTAAAACTTTAAATGGCTTTTTTCCCCCTTAAACGTGCGAATTCGGCGTTTTTACGATTTAATTTTAAGGCTTGGTAGATCTCTAGCTTTGACCGTTCACTGTGCCCACAATTTCTATCCGATTGTCAAAATTTTGGTCTCATTGTAGCTGCCAGTCTATTCTTTACGACAAGTACAAATTTGTAATATTATTTACAAATACACTATTTTTCATGAAGGTTGATATAGGAAAAAAAACACCAAAACTTTAAATGGCTTTTTCTCCTCTTAAACGTGCGAATTCGGCGTTTTTACGATTTAATTTTAAGGCTTGGTAGATCTCTAGCTTTGGCCGTTCACTGTGCCCACAATTTCTATCCGATTCTCAAAATTTTGGTCTCATTTTGTAGCTGCCAGTCTATTCTTTACGACAAGTATAAATTTGTAATATTATTTACAAATACACTATTTTTTACGAAGTTTGAAAAAGGAAAAAAAAACACCAAAACTTTAAATGGCTTTTTCTCCCCTTAAACGTGCGAATTCGGCGTTTTTACGATTTAATTTTAAGGGTTGATAGATCTCTAGCTTTGACCATTCACTGTGCCCACAATTTCTATCCGATTGTCAAAATTTTGGTCTCATTTTGTAGCTGCCAGTCTATTCTTTACGACAAGTACAAATTTGTAATATTATTTACAAATACACTATTTTTCATGAAGGTTGATATAGGAAAAAAAACACCAAAACTTTAAATGGCTTTTTCTCCCCTTAAACGTGTGAATTCGGCGTTTTTACGATTTAATTTTAAGGCTTGGTAGATCTCTAGCTTTGACCGTTCACTGTGCCCACAATTTCTATCCGATTGTCAAAATTTTGGTCTCATTTTGTAGCTGCCAGTCTATTCTTTACGACAAGTACAAATTTGTAATATTATTTACAAATACACTATTTTTTATGAAGGTTGAAATAGGAAAAAAAACACCAAAACTTTAAATGGCTTTTTCTCCCCTTAAACGTGCGAATTCGGCGTTTTTACGATTTAATTTTAAGGCTTGGTAGATCTCTAGCTTTGACCGTTCACTGTGCCCACAATTTCTATCCGATTGTCAAAATTTTGGTCTCATTGTAGCTGCCAGTCTATTCTTTACGACAAGTACAAATTTGTAATATTATTTACAAATACACTACTTTTTATGATGGTTGATATAGGAAAAAAAACACCAAAACTTTAAATGGCTTTTTCTCCCCTTAAACGTACGAATTCGGCGTTTTTACGATTTAATTTTAAGGCTTGGTAGATCTCTAGCTTTGACCGTTCACTGTGCCCACAATTTCTATCCGATGGTCAAAATTTTGGTCTCATTTTGTAGCTGCCAGTCTATTCTTTACGACAAGTACAAATTTGTAATATTATTTACAAATACACTATTTTGTATGAAGTTTGAAATAGGAAAAAAAACACCAAAACTTTAAATGGCTTTTTCTCCCCTTAAACGTGCGAATTCGGGGTTTTTACGATTTAATTTTAAGGCTTGGTAGATCTCTAGCTTTGACCGTTCACTGTGCCCACAATTTCTATCCGATTGTCAAAATTTTGGTCTCATTTTGTAGCTGCCAGTCTATTCTTTACGACAAGTACAAATTTGTAATATTATTTACAAATACACTATTTTTCATGAAAGTTGATATAGGAAAAAAAACACCAAAACTTTAAATGGCTTTTTCTCCCTATAAACGTGCGAATTTGGCATTTTTACGATTTAATTTTAAGGCTTGGTAGATCTCTAGCTTTGACCGTTCACTGTGCCCACAATTTCTATCCGATTGTCAAAATTTTGGTCTCATTGTAGCTGCCAGTCTATTCTTTACGACAAGTACAAATTTGTAATATTATTTACAAATACACTATTTTTCATGAAGGTTGATATAGGAAAAAAAACACCAAAACTTTAAATGGCTTTTTCTCCTCTTAAACGTGCGAATTCGGCGTTTTTACGATTTAATTTTAAGGCTTGGTAGATCTCTAGCTTTGGCCGTTCACTGTGCCCACAATTTCTATCCGATTCTCAAAATTTTGGTCTCATTTTGTAGCTGCCAGTCTATTCTTTACGACAAGTATAAATTTGTAATATTATTTACAAATACACTATTTTTCATGAAGGTTGAATTAGGAAAAAAAACACCAAAACTTTAAATGGCTTTTTCTCCCCTTAAACGTGCAAATTCGGCGTTTTTACGATTTAATTTTAAGGCTTGGTAGATCTCTAGCTTTGACCGTTCACTGTGCCCACAATTTCTATCCGATTGTCAAAATGTTTGTCTCATTTTGTAGCTGCCAGTCTATTCTTTACGACAAGTACAAATTTGTAATATTATTTACAAATACATTATTTTTCATGAAGGTTGATATAGGGAAAAAAAACACCAAAACTTTAAATGGCTTTTTCTCCCCTTAAACGTGTGAATTCGGCGTTTTTACGATTTAATTTTAAGGCTTGGTAGATCTCTAGCTTTGACCGTTCACTGTGCCCACAATTTCTATCCGATTGTCAAAATTTTGGTCTCATTTTGTAGCTGCCAGTCTATTCTTTACGACAAGTACAAATTTGTAATATTATTTACAAATACGCTATTTTTCATGAAGGTTGAAATAGGAAAAAAAACACCAAAACTTTAAATGGCTTTTTCTCCCCTTAAACGTGCGAATTCGGCGTTTTTACGATTTAATTTTAAGGCTTGGTAGATCTCTAGCTTTGACCGTTCACTGTGCCCACAATTTCTATCCGATTGTCAAAATTTTGGTCTCATTGTAGCTGCCAGTCTATTCTTTACGACAAGTACAAATTTGTAATATTATTTACAAATACACTATTTTTTATGATGGTTGATATAGGAAAAAAAACACCAAAGTTTTAAATGGCTTTTTCTCCCCTTAAACGTACGAATTCGGCGTTTTTACGATTTAATTTTAAGGCTTGGTAGATCTCTAGCTTTGACCGTTCACTGTGCCCACAATTTCTATCCGATGGTCAAAATTTTGGTCTCATTTTGTAGCTGCCAGTCTATTCTTTACGACAAGTACAAATTTGTAATATTATTTACAAATACACTATTTTGTATGAAGTTTGAAATAGGAAAAAAAACACCAAAACTTTAAATGGCTTTTTCTCCCCTTAAACGTGCGAATTCGGGGTTTTTACGATTTAATTTTAAGGCTTGGTAGATCTCTAGCTTTGACCGTTCACTGTGCCCACAATTTCTATCCGATTGTCAAAATTTTGGTCTCATTTTGTAGCTGCCAGTCTATTCTTTACGACAAGTACAAATTTGTAATATTATTTACAAATACACTATTTTTCATGAAAGTTGATATAGGAAAAAAAACACCAAAACTTTAAATGGCTTTTTCTCCCTTTAAACGTGCGAATTCGGCGATTTTACGATTTAATTTTAAGGCTTGGTAGATCTCTAGCTTTGACCGTTCACTGTGCCCACAATTTCTATCCGATTGTCAAAATTTTGGTCTCATTTTGTAGCTGCCAGTCTATTCTTTACGACAAGTACAAATTTGTAATATTATTTACAAATACACAATTTTTCATGAAGGTTGAAATAGGAAAAAAAAACCAAAACTTTAAATGGCTTTTTCTCCCCTTAAACGTGCGAATTCGGCGTTTTTACGATTTAATTTTAAGGCTTGGTAGATCTCTAGCTTTGACCGTTCACTGTGCCCACAATTTCTATCCGATTGTCAAAATTTTGGTCTCATTTTGTAGCTGCCAGTCTATTCTTTACGACAAGTACAAATTTGTAATATTATTTACAAATACACTATTTTTCATGAAGGTTGATATAGGAAAAAAAACACCAAAACTTTAAGTGGCTTTTTCTCCTCTTAAACGTGCGAATTCGGCGTTTTTACGATTTAATTTTAAGGCTTGGTAGATCTCTAGCTTTGGCCGTTCACTGTGCCCACAATTTCTATCCGATTCTCAAAATTTTGGTCTCATTTTGTAGCTGCCAGTCTATTCTTTACGACAAGTATAAATTTGTAATATTATTTACAAATACACTATTTTTTATGAAGGTTGAAATAGGAAAAAAACACCAAAACTTTAAATGGCTTTTTCTCCCCTTAAACGTGCGAATTCGGCGTTTTTACGATTTAATTTTAAGGCTTGGTAGATCTCTAGCTTTGACCGTTCACTGTGCCCACAATTTCTATCCGATTGTCAAAATTTTGAGCTCATTTTGTAGCTGCCAGTCTATTCTTTACGACAAGTACAAATTTGTAATATTATTTACAAATACACTATTTTTTATGAAGGTTGAAATAGGCAAAAAACACCAAAACTTTAAATGGCTTTTTCTCCCCTTAAACGTGCGAATTCGGCGTTTTTACGATTCAATTTTAAGGCTTGGTAGATCTCTAGTTTTGACCGTTCACTGTGCCCACGATTTCTATCCGATTGTCAAAATTTTGGTCTCATTTTATAGCTGCCAGTCGATTCTTTACGACAAGTACAAATTTGTAATATTATTTACAAATACACTATTTTTTATGAAGGTTGAAATAGGTAAAAAAACACCAAAACTTTAAATGGCTTTTTCTCCCCTTAAACGTGCGAGTTCGGCGATTTGACGATTTAATTTTAAGGCTTGGTAGATCTCTAGCTTTGACCGTTCACTGTGCCCACAATTTCTATCCGATTGTCAAATTTTGAGCTCATTTTGTAGCTGCTAGTCTATTCTTTACGACAAGTACAAATTTGTAATATTATTTACAAATACACTATTTTTTATGAAGGTTGAAATAGAAAAAATAACACCAAAACTTAAAATGGCTTTTTCTCCCCTTAAACGTGCGAATTCGGCGTTCTTACGATTTAATTTTAAGGCTTGGTAGATCTCTAGCTTTGACCGTTTACTGTGCCCACAATTTCTATCCGATTGTCAAAATTTTGGTCTCATTTTGTAGCTGCTAGTCTATTCTTTACGACAAGTACAAATTTGTAATATTATTTACAAATACACTTTTTTTCATGAAGGTTGATATAGGAAAAAAAAACACCAAAACTTTAAATAGCTTTTTCTCCCTTTAAACGTGCGAATTCGGCGTTTTTACGATTTAATTTTAAGGCTTGGTAGATCTCTAGCTTTGGCCGTTCACTGTGCCCACAATTTCTATCCGATTGTCAAAATTTCGGTCTCATTTTGTAGCTGCCAGTCTATTCTTTACGACAAGTACAAATTTGTAATATTATTTACAAATACACTATTTTTTATGAAGTTTGAAATAGGAAAAAAAACACCAAAACTTTAAATGGCTTTTCCTCCCCTTAAACGTGTGAATTCGGCGTTTTTACGATTTAATTTTAAGGCTTGGTAGATCTCTAGCTTTGAGCGTTTACTGTGCCCACAATTTCTATCCGATTGTCAAAATTTTGGTCTCATTTTGTAGCTGCCAGTCTATTCTTTACGACAAGTACAAATTTGTAATATTATTTACAAATACACTATTTTTTATGAAAGTTGAAATAGGAAAAAAACACCAAAACTTTAAATGGCTTTTTCTCCCCTTAAACGTGCGAATTCGGCGTTTTTACGATTCAATTTTAAGGCTTGGTAGATCTCTAGCTTTGACCGTTCACTATGCCCACAATTTCTATCCGATTGTCAAAATTTTGGTCTCATTTTGTAGCTGCCAGTCTATTCTTAACGACAAGTACAAATTTGTCATATTATTTACAAATACACTATTTTTTATGAAGGTTGAAATAAGTAAAAAAACACCAAAACTTTAAATGGCTTTTTCTCCCCTTAACGTGCGAATTCGGCGATTTTACGATTTAATTTTAAGGCTTGGTAGATCTCTAGCTTTGACCGTTCACTGTGCCCACAATTTCTATCCGATTGTCAAATTTTGAGCTCATTTTGTAGCTGCTAGTCTCTTCTTTACGACAAGTACAAATTTGTAATATTATTTACAAATACACTATTTTTTTTGAAGGTTGAAATAGAAAAAATAACACCAAAACTTAAAATGGCTTTTTCTCCCCTTAAACGTGTGAATTCGGCGTTTTTACGATTTAATTTTAAGGCTTGGTAGATCTCTAGCTTTGACCGTTCACTGTGCCCACAATTTCTATCCGATTGTCAAAATTTTGGTCTCATTTTGTAGCTGCTAGTCTATTCCTTACGACAAGTACAAATTTGTAATATTATTTACAAATACACTATTTTTCATGAAGGTTGATATAGGAAAAAAAACACCAAAACTTGAAATGGCTTTTTCTCCCCTTAAACGTGCGAATTCGGTGTTTTTACGATTTAATTTTAACTCTTGGTAGATCTCTAGCTTTGGCCGTTCACTGTGCCCACAATTTCTATCCGATTGTCAAAATTTTGGTCTCATATTGTAGCTGCTAGTCTATTCTTTACGACAAGTACAAATTTGTAATATTATTTACAAATACACTATTTTTTATGAAGGTTGAAATAGGAAAAAAAACACCAAAACTTTAAATGGCTTTTTCTCCCCTTAAACGTGCGAATTCGGCGTTTTTACGATTTAATTTTAAGGCTTGGTAGATCTCTAGCTTTGACCGTTCACTGTGCCCACAATTTCTATCCGATTGTCAAAATTTTGGTCTCATTTTGTAGCTGCCAGTCTATTCGTTACGACAAGTACAAATTTGTAATATTATTTACAAATACACTATTTTTATGAAGGTTGAAATAGGAAAAAAAACACCAAAACTTTAAATGGCTTTTTCTCCCCTTAAACGTGCGAATTCGGCGTTCTTACGATTTAATTTTAAGGCTTGGTAGATCTCTAGCTTTGGCAGTTCACTGTGCCCACAATTTCTATCCGATTGTCAAAATTTGGGTCTCATTTTGTAGCTGCCAGTCTATTCTTTACGACAAGTACAAATTTGTAATATTATTTACAAATACACTTTTTTTTATGAAGTTTGAAATAGGAAAAAAAACACCAAAACTTTAAATGGCTTTTTCTCCCCTTAAACGTGCGGATTCGGCGTTTTTACGATTTAATTTTAAGTCTTAGTAGATCTCTAGCTTTGACCGTTCACTGTGCCCACAATTTCTATCCGATTGTCAAAATTTTGGTCTCATTTTGTAGCTGCCAGTCTATTCTTTACGACAAGTACAAATTTGTAATATTATTTACAAATACACTATTTTTTATGAAGGTTGAAATAGGAAAAAAAACACCAAAACTTTAAATGGCTTTTTCTCCCCTTCAAAGTGCGAATTCGGCGTTTTTACGATTTAACTTTAAGGCTTGGTAGATCTCTAGCTTTGACCATTCACTGTGCCCACAATTTCTATCCGATTGTCAAAATTTTGAGCTCATTTTGTAGCTGCCAGTCTATTCTTTACGACAAGTACAAATTTGTAATATTATTTACAAATACACTATTTTTTATGAAGGTTGAAATAGGAAAAAAAACACCAAAACTTTAAATGGCTTTTTCTCCCCTTAAACGTGCGAATTCGGCGATTTTATGATTTAATTTTAAGGCTTGGTAGATCTCTAGCTTTGACCGTTCACTATGCCCACAATTTCTAGCCGATTGTCAAAATTTTGGTCTCATTTTGTAGCTGCCAGTCTATTCTTTACGACAAGTACAAATTTGTAATATTATTTACAAATACACTATTTTTCTTAAAGGTTGAAATAGGGAAAAAAACACCAAAACTTTAAATGGCTTTTTCTCCCCTTAAACGTGCGAACTCGGCGTTTTCACGATTTAATTTTAAGGCTTGGTAGATCTCTAGCTTTGACCGTTCACTGTGCCCACAATTTCTATCCGATTGTCAAAATGTTGGTCTCATTTTGTAGCTGCCAGTCTATTCTTTACGACAAGTACAAATTTGTAATATTTTTTACAAATACACTATTTTTTATGAAGGTTGAAATAGGAAACAAGACACCAAAACTTTAAATGGCTTTTTCTCCCCTTAAACGTGCGAATTCGGCGTTTTTACGATTTAATTTTAAGGCTTGGTAGATTTCCAGCTTAAACCGTTCACTGTGCTCACAATTTCTATCCGATTGTCAAAATTTTGAGCTCATTTTGTAGCTGCCAGTCTATTTTTTACGACAAGTACAAATTTGTAATATTATTTTCAAATACACTTTTTTTATGAAGTTTGAAATAGGAAAAAAAACACCAAAACTTTAAATGGCTTTTTCTCCCCTTAAACGTGCGAATTCGGCGTTTTTACGATTTAATTTTAAGGCTTGGTAGATCTCTAGCTTTGATCGTTCACTGTGCCCACAATTTCTATCCGATTGTCAAAATTTTGGTCTCATTTTGTAGCTGCCAGTCTATTCTTTACGACAAGTGCAAACTTGTAATATTATTTACAAATACACTATTTTTCATGAAGGTTGATATAGGAAAAAAAACACCAAAGCTTTAAATGGCTTTTTCTCACCTTAAACGTGCGAATTCGGCGTTTTTACGATTTAATTTTAAGGCTTGGTAGATCTCTAGCTTTGACCGTTCACTGTGCCCACAATTTCTATCCGATTGTCAAAATTTTGGTCTCATTTTGTAGCTGCCAGTCTATTCTTTACGACAAGTGCAAACTTGTAATATTATTTACAAATACACTATTTTTTATGAAGGTTGAAATAGGTAAAAAAACACCAAAACTTTAAATGGCTTTTTCTCCCCTTAAACGTGCGAATTCGGCGATTTTACGATTTAATTTTAGGGCTTGGTAGATCTCTAGCTTTGACCGTTCACTGTGCCCACAATTTCTATCCGATTGTCAAATTTTGAGCTCATTTTGTAGCTGCTAGTCGATTCTTTGCGACAAGTACAAATTTGTAATATTATTTACAAATACACTATTTTTTATGAAAGTTGAAATAGGAAAAAAAACACCAAAACTTTAAATGGCTTTTTCTCCCCTTAAACGTGCGAATTCGGCGATTTTATGATTTAATTTTAAGGCTTGGTAGATCTCTAGCTTTGACCGTTCACTGTGCCCACAATTTCTATCCGATTGTCAAAATTTTGGTCTCATTTTGTAGCTGCCAGTCTTTTCTTTACGACAAGTACAAATTTGTAATATTATTTACAAATACACTATTTTTCATGAAGGTTGATATAGGGAAAAAAACACCAACACTTTAAATGGCTTTTTCTCCCCTTAAACGTGCGAACTCGGCGTTTTCACGATTTAATTTTAAGGCTTGGTAGATCTCTAGCTTTGACCGTTCACTGTGCCCACAATTTCTATCCGATTGTCAAAATTTTGGTCTCATTTTGTAGCTGCCAGTCTATTCTTTACGACAAGTACAAATTTGTAATATTATTTACAAATACACTATTTTTTATGAAAGTTGAAATAGGAAAAAAAACACCAAAACTTTAAATGGCTTTTTCTCCCCTTAAACGTGCGAATTCGGCAATTTTATGATTTAATTTTAAGGCTTGGTAGATCTCTAGCTTTGACCGTTTACTGTGCCCACAATTTCTATCCGATTGTCAAAATTTTGGTCTCATTTTGTAGCTGCCAGTCTATTCTTTACGACAAGTACAAATTTGTAATATTATTTACAAATACACTATTTTTTATGAAAGTTGAAATAGGAAAAAAAACACCAAAACTTTAAATGGCTTTTTCTCCCCTTAAACGTGCGAACTCGGCGTTTTCACGATTTAATTTTAAGGCTTGGTAGATCTCTAGCTTTGACCGTTCACTGTGCCCACAATTTCTATCCGATTGTCAAAATTTTGGTCTCATTTTGTAGCTGCCAGTCTATTCTTTACGACAAGTACAAATTTGTAATATTATTTACAAATACACTATTTTTCATGAAGGTTGATATAGGGAAAAAAACACCAAAACTTTAAATGGCTTTTTCTCCCCTTAAACGTGCGAACTCGGCGTTTTCACGATTTAATTTTAAGGCTTGGTAGATCTCTAGCTTTGACCGTTCACTGTGCCCACAATTTCTATTCAGTTGTCAAAATTTTGGTCTCATTTTGTAGCTGCCAGTCTATTCTTAACGACAAGTACAAATTTGTAATATTATTTACAAATACACTATTTTTTATAAAGGTTGAAATAGGTAAAAACACACCAAAACTTTAAATGGCTTTTTCTCCCCTTAAACGTGCGAATTCGGCGATTTTACGATTTAATTTTAAGGCTTGGTAGATCTCTAGCTTTGACCGTTCACTGTGCCTACAATTTCTATCCGATTGTCAAATTTTGAGCTCATTTTGTAGCTGCTAGTCTATTCTTTGCGACAAGTACAAATTTGTAATATTATTTACAAATACACTATTTTTTATGAAGGTTGAAATAGAAAAAATAACACCAAAACTTAAAATGGCTTTTTCTCCCCTTAAACGTGCGAATTCGGCGTTTTTACGATTTAATTTTAAGGCTTGGTAGATCTCTAGCTTTGACCGTTCACTGTGCCCACAATTTCTATCCGATTGTCAAAATTATGGTCTCATTTTGTAGCTGCCAGTCTATTCTTTACGACAAGTACAAATTTGTAATATTATTTACAAATACACTATTTTTTATGAAGGTTGAAATAGGAAAAAAAACACCAAAACTTTAAATGGCTTTTTCTCCCCTTAAACGTGCGAATTCGGCGATTTTACGATTTAATTTTAAGGCTTGGTAGATCTCTAGCTTTGACCGTTCACTGTGCCCACAATTTCTATCCGATTGTCAAATTTTGAGCTCATTTTGTAGCTGCTAGTCTATTCTTTGCGACAAGTACAAATTTGTAATATTATTTACAAATACACTATTTTTTATGAAGGTTGAAATAGAAAAAATAACACCAAAACTTAAAATGGCTTTTTCTCCCCTTAAACGTGCGAATTCGGCGTTTTTACGATTTAATTTTAAGGCTTGGTAGATTTCTAGCTTTGACCGTTCACTGTGCCCACAATTTCTATCCGATTGTCAAAATTTTGGTCTCATTTTGTAGCTGCCAGTCTATTCTTTACGACAAGTACAAATTTGTAATATTATTTACAAAACCACTATTTTTTATGAAAGTTGAAATAGGAAAAAAAACACCAAAACTTTAAATGGCTTTTTCTCCCCTTAAACGTGCGAATTCGGCGATTTTATGATTTAATTTTAAGGCTTGGTAGATCTCTAGCTTTGACCGTTCACTGTGCCCGCAATTTCTATCCGATTGTCAAAATTTTGGTCTCATTTTGTAGCTGCCAGTCTATTCTTTACGACAAGTACAAATTTGTAATATTATTTACAGATACACTATTTTTCATGAAGCTTGATATAGGGAAAAAAACACCAAAACTTTAAATGGCTTTTTCTCCCCTTAAACGTGCGAACTCGGCGTTTTCACGATTTAATTTTAAGGCTTGGTAGATCTCTAGCTTTGACCGTTCACTGTGCCCACAATTTCTATCCGATTGTCAAAATTTTGGTCTCATTTTGTAGCTGCCAGTCTATTCTTTACGACAAGTACAAATTTGTCATATTATTTACAAATACACTATTTTTTATGAAGTTTGAAATAGGAAACAAAACACCAAAACTTTAAATGGCTTTTTCTCCCCTTAAACGTGCGAATTCGGCGTTTTTACGATTTAATTTTAAGGCTTGGTAGATTTCCAGCTTAAACCGTTCAATGTGCTCACAATTTCTATCCGATTGTCAAAATTTTGAGCTCATTTTGTAGCTGCCAGTCTATTCTTTACGACAAGTACAAATTTGTAATATTATTTTCAAATACACTATTTTTTATGAAGTTTGAAATAGGAAAAAAAACACCAAAACTTTAAATGGCTTTTTCTCCCCTTAAACGTGCGAATTCGGCGTTTTTACGATTTAATTTTAAGGCTTGGTAGATCTCTAGCTTTGATCGTTCACTGTGCCCACAATTTCTATCCGATTGTCAAAATGTTGGTCTCATTTTGTAGCTGCCAGTCTATTCTTTACGACAAGTGCAAACTTGTAATATTATTTACAAATACACTATTTTTCATGAAGGTTGATATAGGAAAAAAAACACCAAAGCTTTAAATGGCTTTTTCTCCCCTTAAACGTGCGAATTCGGCGTTTTTACGATTTAATTTTAAGGCTTGGTAGATCTCTAGCTTTGAGCGTTCACTGTGCCCACAATTTCTATCCGATTGTCAAAATTTTGGTCTCATTTTGTAGCTGCCAGTCTATTCTTTACGACAAGTACAAATTTGTAATATTATTTACAAATACCCTATTTTTTATGAAAGTTGAAATAGGAAAAAAAACACCAAAACTTTAGATGGCTTTTTCTCCTCTAAACGTGCGAATTCGGCGTTTTTACGATTCAATTTGAAGGCTTGGTAGATCTCTAGCTTTGACCGTTCACTGTGCCCACAATTTCTATCCGATTGTCAAAATTTTGGTCTCATTTTGTAGCTGCCAGTCTATTCTTAACGACAAGTACAAATTTGTAATATTATTTACAAATACACTATTTTTTATGAAGGTTGAAATAGGTAAAAAAACACCAAAACTTTAAATGGCTTTTTCTCCCCTTAAACGTGCGAATTCGGCGATTTTACGATTTAATTTTAAGGCTTGGTAGATCTCTAGCTTTGACCGTTCACTGTGCCCACAATTTCTATCCGATTGTCAAATTTTGAGCTCATTTTGTAGCTGCTAGTCTATTCTTTGCGACAAGTACAAATTTGTAATATTATTTACAAATACACTATTTTTTATGAAGGTTGAAATAGAAAAAATAACACCAAAACTTAAAATGGCTTTTTCTCCCCTTAAACGTGCGAATTCGGCGTTTTTACGATTTAATTTTAAGGCTTGGTAGATCTCTAGCTTTGACCGTTTACTGTGCCCACAATTTCTATCCGATTGTCAAAATGTTGGTCTCATTTTGTAGCTGCCAGTCTATTCTTTACGACAAGTACAAATTTGTAATATTATTTACAAATACACTATTTTTTATGAAGGTCGAAATAGGAAAAAAAACACCAAAACTTTAAATGGCTTTTTCTCCCCTTAAACGTGCGAATTCGGCGTTTTTACGATTTAATTTTAAGGCTTGGTAGATCTCTAGCTTTGAGCGTTCACTGTGCCCACAATTTCTATCCGATTGTCAAAATTTTGGTCTCATTTTGTAGCTGCCAGTCTATTCTTTACGACAAGTACAAATTTGTAATATTATTTACAAATACACTATTTTTTATGAAAGTTGAAATAGGAAAAAAACACCAAAACTTTAAATGGCTTTTTCTCCCCTTAAACGTGCGAATGCGGCGTTTTTACGATTCAATTTTAAGGCTTGGTAGATCTCTAGCTTTGACCGTTCACTGTGCCCACAATTTCTATCCGATTGTCAAATTTTGAGCTCATTTTGTAGCTGCTAGTCTATTCTTTACGACAAGTATAAATTTGTAATATTATTTACAAATACACTATTTTTTATGAAGGTTGAAATAGAAAAAATAACACCAAAACTTTAAATGGCTTTTTCTCCCCTTAAACGTGCGAATTCGGCGTTTTTACGATTTAATTTTAAGGCTTGGTAGATCTCTAGCTTTGACCGTTCACTGTGCCCACAATTTCTATCCGATTGTCAAATTTTGAGCTCATTTTGTAGCTGCTAGTCTATTCTTTGCGACAAGTACAAATTTGTAATATTATTTACAAATACACTATTTTTTATGAAGGTTGAAATAGAAAAAATAACACCAAAACTTAAAATGGCTTTTTCTCCCCTTAAACGTGCGAATTCGGCGTTTTTACGATTTAATTTTAAGGCTTGGTAGATCTCTAGCTTTGACCGTTTACTGTGCCCACAATTTCTATCCGATTGTCAAAATGTTGGTCTCATTTTGTAGCTGCCAGTCTATTCTTTACGACAAGTACAAATTTGTAATATTATTTACAAATACACTATTTTTTATGAAGGTCGAAATAGGAAAAAAAACACCAAAACTTTAAATGGCTTTTTCTCCCCTTAAACGTGCGAATTCGGCGTTTTTACGATTTAATTTTAAGGCTTGGTAGATCTCTAGCTTTGAGCGTTCACTGTGCCCACAATTTCTATCCGATTGTCAAAATTTTGGTCTCATTTTGTAGCTGCCAGTCTATTCTTTACGACAAGTACAAATTTGTAATATTATTTACAAATACACTATTTTTTATGAAAGTTGAAATAGGAAAAAAACACCAAAACTTTAAATGGCTTTTTCTCCCCTTAAACGTGCGAATGCGGCGTTTTTACGATTCAATTTTAAGGCTTGGTAGATCTCTAGCTTTGACCGTTCACTGTGCCCACAATTTCTATCCGATTGTCAAATTTTGAGCTCATTTTGTAGCTGCTAGTCTATTCTTTACGACAAGTATAAATTTGTAATATTATTTACAAATACACTATTTTTTATGAAGGTTGAAATAGAAAAAAATAACACCAAAACTTTAAACGGCTTTTTCTCCCCTTAAACGTGCGAATTCGGTGTTTTTACGATTTAATTTTAAGGCTTGGTAGATCTCTAGCTTTGACCGTTTACTGTGCCCACAATTTCTATACGATTGTCAAAATTTTGGTCTCATTTTGTAGCTGCTAGTCTATTCTTTACGACAAGTACAAATTTGTAATATTATTTACAAATACACTATTTTTCATGAAGGTTGATATAGGAAAAAAAACACCAAAACTTTAAATGGCTTTTTCTCCCCTTAAACGTGCGAATTTGGCGTTTTTACGATTTAATTTTAAGGCTTGGTAGATCTCTAGCTTTGGCCGTTCACTGTGCCCACAATTTCTATCCGATTGTCAAAATTTTGGTCTCATTTTGTAGCTGCCAGTCTATTCTTTACGACAAGTACAAATTTGTAATATTATTTACAAATACACTATTTTTTATGAAGGTCGAAATAGGAAAAAAAAACACCAAAACTTTAAATGGCTTTTTCTCCCCTTAAACGTGCGAATTCGGCGTTTTTACGATTTAATTTTAAGGCTTGGTAGATCTTTAGCTTTGAGCGTTCACTGTGCCCACAATTTCTATCCGATTGTCAAAATTTTGGTCTCATTTTGTAGCTGCCAGTCTATTCTTTACGACAAGTACAAATTTGTAATATTATTTACAAATACACTATTTTTCATGAAGGTTGATATAGGAAAAAAAACACCAAAACTTTAAATGGCTTTTTCTCCCCTTAAACGTGCGAATTCGGCGTTTTTACGATTTAATTTTAAGGCTTGGTAGATCTCTAGCTTTGACCATTTACTGTGCCCACAATTTCTATCCGATTGTCAAAATTTGATCTCATTTTGTAGCTGCCAGTCTATTCTTTACGACAAGTACAAATTTGTAATATTATTTACAAATACACTATTTTTTATGAAGGTTGAAATAGAAAAAATAACACCAAAACTTAAAATGGCTTTTTCTCCCCTTAAACGTGCGAATTCGGTGTTTTTACGATTTAATTTTAAGGCTTGGTAGATCTCTAGCTTTGACCGTTTACTGTGCCCACAATTTCTAAACGATTGTCAAAATTTTGGTCTCATTTTGTAGCTGCTAGTCTATTCTTTACGACAAGTACAAATTTGTAATATTATTTACAAATACACTATTTTTCATGAAGGTTGATATAGGAAAAAAAACACCAAAACTTTAAATGGCTTTTTCTCCCCTTAAACGTGCGAATTCGGCGTTTTTACGATTTAATTTTAAGGCTTGGTAGATCTCTAGCTTTGACCGTTCACTGTGCCCACAATTTCTATCCGATTGTCAAAATTTTGGTCTCATTTTGTAGCTGCCAGTCTATTCTTAACGACAAGTACAAATTTGTAATATTATTTACAAATACACTATTTTTTATGAAGGTTGAAATAGGAAAAACACACCAAAACTTTAAATGGCTTTTTCTCCCCTTAAACGTGCGAATTCGGCGTTTTTACGATTTAATTTTAAGGCTTGGTAGATCTCTAGCTTTGACCGTTCACTGTGCCCACAATTTCTATCCGATTGTCAAAATTTTGGTCTCATTTTGTAGCTGCCAGTCTATTCTTTACGACAAGTACAAATTTGTAATATTATTTACAAATACACTATTTTTAATGAAAGTTGAAATAGGAAAAAAAACACCAAAACTTTAAATGGCTTTTTTTCCCCTTAAACGTGCGAATTCGGCATTTTTACGATTCAATTTTAAGGCTTGGTAGATCTCTAGCTTTGACCGTTCACTGTGCCCACAATTTCTATCCGATTGTCAAAATTTTGGTCTCATTTTGAAGCTGCCAGTCTATTCTTAACGACAAGTACAAATTTGTAATTTTATTTACAAATACACTATTTTTTATGAAGGTTGAAATAGGTAAAAAAACTCCAAAACTTTAAATGGCTTTTTCTCCCCTTAAACGTGCGAATTCGGCGATTTTACGATTTAATTTTAAGGCTTGGTAGATCTCTAGCTTTGACCGTTCACTGTGCCCACAATTTCTATCCGATTGTCAAATTTTGAGCTCATTTTGTAGCTGCTAGTCTATTCTTTACGACAAGTACAAATTTGTAATATTATTTACAAATACACTATTTTTTATGAAGGTTGAAATAGAAAAAATAACACCAAAACTTAAAATGGCTTTTTCCCCGTTTAAACGTGCGAATTCGGCGTTTTTACGATTTAATTTTAAGGCTTGGTAGATCTCTAGCTTTGACCGTTTACTGTGCCCACAATTTCTAAACGATTGTCAAAATTTTGGTCTCATTTTGTAGCTCCTAGTCTATTCTTTACGACAAGTACAAATTTGTAATATTATTTACAAATACACTATTTTTCATGAAGGTTGATATAGGAAAAAAAACACCAAAACTTTAAATGGCTTTTTCTCCCCTTAAACGTGTGAATTCGGCGTTTTTACGATTTAATTTTAAGGCTTGGTAGATCTCTAGCTTTGGCCGTTCACTGTGCCCACAATTTCTATCCGATTGTCAAAATTTGGTCTCATTTTGTAGCTGCCAGTCTATTCTTTACGACAAGTACAAATTTGTAATATTATTTACAAATACACTATTTTTTATGAAGTTTGAAATAGGAAAAAAAACACCAAAACTTTAAATGGCTTTTTCTCCCCTTAAACGTGCGAATTCGGCGTTTTTACGATTTAATTTTAAGGCTTGGTAGATCTCTAGCTTTGACCGTTCACTGTGCCCACAATTTCTATCCGATTGTCAAAATTTTGGTCTCATTTTGTAGCTGCCAGTCTATTCTTTACGAAAAGTACAAATTTGTAATATTATTTACAAATACACTATTTTTATGAAGGTTGAAATAGGAAAAATAACACCAAAACTTTAAATGGCTTTTTCTCCCCTTAAACGTGCGAATTCAGCGTTTTTACGATTTAATTTTAAGGCTTGGTAGATCTCTAGCTTTGACCGTTCACTGTGCCCATAATTTCTATCCGATTGTCGAAATTTTGATCTCATTTTGTAGCTGCCAGTCTATTCTTTACGACAAGTACAAATTTGTAATATTATTTACAAATACACTATTTTTTATGAAGTTTGAAATAGGAAAAAATAACACCAAAACTTTAAATGGCTTTTTCTCTCCTTAAACGTGCGAATTCGGCGTTTTTACGATTTAATTTTAAGGCTTGGTAGATCTCTAGCTTTGACCGTTCACTGTGCCCACAATTTCTATCCGATTGTCAAAATTTTGGTCTCATTTTGTAGCTGCCAGTCTATTCTTTACGACAAGTAAAAATTTGTAATAATATTTACAAATACACTATTTTTTATGAAAGTTGAAATAGGAAAAAAAACACCAAAAGTTTAAATGGCTTTTTCTCCCCTTAAACGTGCGAATTCGGCGTTTTTACGATTTAACTTTAAGGCTTGGTAGATCTCCAGCTTTGACCGTTCACTGTGCCCACAATTTCTATCCGATTGTCAAAATTTTGAGCTCATTTTGTAGCTGCCAGTCTATTTTTTACGACAAGTACAAATTTGTAATATTATTTTCAAATACACTATTTTTTATGAAGTTTGAAATAGGAAAAAAAACACCAAAACTTTAAATGGCTTTTTCTCCCCTTAAACGTGCGAATTCGGCGTTTTTACGATTTAATTTTAAGGCTTGGTAGATCTCTAGCTTTGACCGTTCACTGTGCCCACAATTTCTATCCGATTGTCAAAATTTTGGTCTCATTTTGTAGCTGCCAGTCTATTCTTTACGACAAGTACAAATTTGTAATATTATTTACAAATACACTATTTTTTATGAAGGTTGAAATAGGAAAAAATAACACCAAAACTTTAAATGGCTTTTTCTCCCCTTAAACGTGCGAATTCCGCGTTTTTAACGATTTAATTTTAAGGCTTGGTAGATCTCCAGCTATGACCGTTCACTGTGCCCACAATTTCTATCCGATTGTCAAAATTTTGGTCTCATTTTGTAGCTGCCAGTCTATTCTTTACGACAAGTAAAAATTTGTAATAATATTTACAAATACACTATTTTTATGAAAGTTGAAATAGGAAAAAAAACACCAAAACTTTAAATGGCTTTTTCTCCCCTTAAACGTGCGAATTTGGCGTTTTTACGATTTAATTTTAAGGCTTGGTAGATCTCTAGCTTTGGCCGTTCACTGTGCCCACAATTTCTATCCGATTGTCAAAATTTTGGTCTCATTTTGTAGCTGCCAGTCTATTCTTTACGACAAGTACAAATTTGTAATATTATTTACAAATACACTATTTTTTATGAAGGTCGAAATAGGAAAAAAAAACACCAAAACTTTAAATGGCTTTTTCTCCCCTTAAACGTGCGAATTCGGCGTTTTTACGATTTAATTTTAAGGCTTGGTAGATCTTTAGCTTTGAGCGTTCACTGTGCCCACAATTTCTATCCGATTGTCAAAATTTTGGTCTCATTTTGTAGCTGCCAGTCTATTCTTTACGACAAGTACAAATTTGTAATATTATTTACAAATACACTATTTTTCATGAAGGTTGATATAGGAAAAAAAACACCAAAACTTTAAATGGCTTTTTCTCCCCTTAAACGTGCGAATTCGGCGTTTTTACGATTTAATTTTAAGGCTTGGTAGATCTCTAGCTTTGACCATTTACTGTGCCCACAATTTCTATCCGATTGTCAAAATTTGATCTCATTTTGTAGCTGCCAGTCTATTCTTTACGACAAGTACAAATTTGTAATATTATTTACAAATACACTATTTTTTATGAAGGTTGAAATAGAAAAAATAACACCAAAACTTAAAATGGCTTTTTCTCCCCTTAAACGTGCGAATTCGGTGTTTTTACGATTTAATTTTAAGGCTTGGTAGATCTCTAGCTTTGACCGTTTACTGTGCCCACAATTTCTAAACGATTGTCAAAATTTTGGTCTCATTTTGTAGCTGCTAGTCTATTCTTTACGACAAGTACAAATTTGTAATATTATTTACAAATACACTATTTTTCATGAAGGTTGATATAGGAAAAAAAACACCAAAACTTTAAATGGCTTTTTCTCCCCTTAAACGTGCGAATTCGGCGTTTTTACGATTTAATTTTAAGGCTTGGTAGATCTCTAGCTTTGACCGTTCACTGTGCCCACAATTTCTATCCGATTGTCAAAATTTTGGTCTCATTTTGTAGCTGCCAGTCTATTCTTAACGACAAGTACAAATTTGTAATATTATTTACAAATACACTATTTTTTATGAAGGTTGAAATAGGAAAAACACACCAAAACTTTAAATGGCTTTTTCTCCCCTTAAACGTGCGAATTCGGCGTTTTTACGATTTAATTTTAAGGCTTGGTAGATCTCTAGCTTTGACCGTTCACTGTGCCCACAATTTCTATCCGATTGTCAAAATTTTGGTCTCATTTTGTAGCTGCCAGTCTATTCTTTACGACAAGTACAAATTTGTAATATTATTTACAAATACACTATTTTTAATGAAAGTTGAAATAGGAAAAAAAACACCAAAACTTTAAATGGCTTTTTTTCCCCTTAAACGTGCGAATTCTGCATTTTTACGATTCAATTTTAAGGCTTGGTAGATCTCTAGCTTTGACCGTTCACTGTGCCCACAATTTCTATCCGATTGTCAAAATTTTGGTCTCATTTTGAAGCTGCCAGTCTATTCTTAACGACAAGTACAAATTTGTAATTTTATTTACAAATACACTATTTTTTATGAAGGTTGAAATAGGTAAAAAAACTCCAAAACTTTAAATGGCTTTTTCTCCCCTTAAACGTGCGAATTCGGCGATTTTACGATTTAATTTTAAGGCTTGGTAGATCTCTAGCTTTGACCGTTCACTGTGCCCACAATTTCTATCCGATTGTCAAATTTTGAGCTCATTTTGTAGCTGCTAGTCTATTCTTTACGACAAGTACAAATTTGTAATATTATTTACAAATACACTATTTTTTATGAAGGTTGAAATAGAAAAAATAACACCAAAACTTAAAATGGCTTTTTCCCCGTTTAAACGTGCGAATTCGGCGTTTTTACGATTTAATTTTAAGGCTTGGTAGATCTCTAGCTTTGACCGTTTACTGTGCCCACAATTTCTAAACGATTGTCAAAATTTTGGTCTCATTTTGTAGCTCCTAGTCTATTCTTTACGACAAGTACAAATTTGTAATATTATTTACAAATACACTATTTTTCATGAAGGTTGATATAGGAAAAAAAACACCAAAACTTTAAATGGCTTTTTCTCCCCTTAAACGTGTGAATTCGGCGTTTTTACGATTTAATTTTAAGGCTTGGTAGATCTCTAGCTTTGGCCGTTCACTGTGCCCACAATTTCTATCCGATTGTCAAAATTTGGTCTCATTTTGTAGCTGCCAGTCTATTCTTTACGACAAGTACAAATTTGTAATATTATTTACAAATACACTATTTTTTATGAAGTTTGAAATAGGAAAAAAAACACCAAAACTTTAAATGGCTTTTTCTCCCCTTAAACGTGCGAATTCGGCGTTTTTACGATTTAATTTTAAGGCTTGGTAGATCTCTAGCTTTGACCGTTCACTGTGCCCACAATTTCTATCCGATTGTCAAAATTTTGGTCTCATTTTGTAGCTGCCAGTCTATTCTTTACGAAAAGTACAAATTTGTAATATTATTTACAAATACACTATTTTTATGAAGGTTGAAATAGGAAAAAAAAACCAAAACTTTAAATGGCTTTTTTCTCCCCTTAAACGTGCGAATTCAGCGTTTTTACGATTTAATTTTAAGGCTTGGTAGATCTCTAGCTTTGACCGTTCACTGTGCCCATAATTTCTATCCGATTGTCGAAATTTTGATCTCATTTTGTAGCTGCCAGTCTATTCTTTACGACAAGTACAAATTTGTAATATTATTTACAAATACACTATTTTTTATGAAGTTTGAAATAGGAAAAAAAAACACCAAAACTTTAAATGGCTTTTTCTCTCCTTAAACGTGCGAATTCGGCGTTTTACGATTTAATTTTAAGGCTTGGTAGATCTCTAGCTTTGACCGTTCACTGTGCCCACAATTTCTATCCGATTGTCAAAATTTTGGTCTCATTTTGTAGCTGCCAGTCTATTCTTTACGACAAGTAAAAATTTGTAATAATATTTACAAATACACTATTTTTTATGAAAGTTGAAATAGGAAAAAAAACACCAAAAGTTTAAATGGCTTTTTCTCCCCTTAAACGTGCGAATTCGGCGTTTTTACGATTTAACTTTAAGGCTTGGTAGATCTCCAGCTTTGACCGTTCACTGTGCCCACAATTTCTATCCGATTGTCAAAATTTTGAGCTCATTTTGTAGCTGCCAGTCTATTCTTTACGACAAGTACAAATTTGTAATATTATTTTCAAATACAGTATTTTTTATGAAGTTTGAAATAGGAAAAAAAACACCAAAACTTTAAATGGCTTTTTCTCCCCTTAAACGTGCGAATTCGGCGTTTTTACGATTTAATTTTAAGGCTTGGTAGATCTCTAGCTTTGACCGTTCACTGTGCCCACAATTTCTATCCGATTGTCAAAATTTTGGTCTCATTTTGTAGCTGCCAGTCTATTCTTTACGACAAGTACAAATTTGTAATATTATTTACAAATACACTATTTTTTATGAAGGTTGAAATAGGAAAAAAAACACCAAAACTTTAAATGGCTTTTTCTCCCCTTAAACGTGCGAATTCCGCGTTTTTAACGATTTAATTTTAAGGCTTGGTAGATCTCCAGCTATGACCGTTCACTGTGCCCACAATTTCTATCCGTTGTCAAAATTTTGGTCTCATTTTGTAGCTGCCAGTCTATTCTTTACGACAAGTAAAAATTTGTAATAATATTTACAAATACACTATTTTTTATGAAAGTTGAAATAGGAAAAAAAACACCAAAACTTTAAATGGCTTTTTCTCCCCTTAAACGTGCGAATTCGGCGTTTTTACGATTTAATTTTAAGGCTTGGTAGATCTCTAGCTTTGACCGTTCACTGTGCCCACAATTTCTATCCGATTGTCAAAATGTTGGTCTCATTTTGTAGCTGCCAGTCTATTCTTTATGACAAATACAAATTTGTAATATTATTTACAAATACACTATTTTTCATGAAGGTTGATATAGGAAAAAAAACACCAAAACTTTAAATGGTTTTTCTCCTCTTAAACGTGCGAATTCGGCGTTTTTAAGGATTTAATTTTAAGGCTTGGTAGATATCTAGCTTTGACCGTTCACTGTGCCCACAATTTCTATCCGATTGTCAAAATTTTGGTCTCATTTTGTAGCTGCCAGTCTATTCTTTACGACAAGTACAAATTTGTCATATTATTTACAAATACACTATTTTTTATGAAGTTTGAAATAGGAAAAAAAACACCAAAACTTTAAATGGCTTTTTCTCCCCTTAAACGTGCGAATTCGGCGTTTTCACGATTTAATTTTAAGGCTTGGTAGATCTCTTGCTTTGAGCGTTCACTGTGCCCACAATTTCTATCCGATTGTCAAAATTTTGGTCTCATTTTGTAGCTGCTAGTCTATTCCTTACGACAAGTACAAATTTGTAATATTATTTACAAATAAACTATTTTTTATGAAGGTTGAAATAGGAAAAAAAACACCAAAACTTTAAATGGCTTTTTCTCCCCTTAAACGTGCGAATTCGGCGTTTTTACGATTTAATTTTAAGGCTTGGTAGATCTCTAGCTTTGACCGTTCACTGTGCCCACAATTTCTATCCGATTGTCAAAATTTTGGTCTCATTTTGTAGCTGCCAGTCTTTTCTTTACGACTATTACAAATTTGTAATATTGTTTACAAATACACTATTTTTTATGAAGTTTGAAATAGGAAAAAAAACACCAAAACTTTAAATGGCTTTTTCTCCCCTTAAACTTGCGAATTCGGCGTTTTTACGATTTAATTTTAAAGCTTGGTAGATCTCTAGCTTTGACCGTTCACTGGGCCCACAATTTCAATCCGATTGTCAAAATTTTGAGATCATTTTGTAGCTGCCAGTCTATTCTTTACGACAAGTACAAATTTGTAATATTATTTACAAATACACTATTTTTTATGAAAGTTGAAATAGGAAAAAAAACACCAAAACTTTAAATGGCTTTTTCTCTCCTTAAACGTGCGAATTCGGCGATTTTACGATTTAATTTTAAGGCTTGGTAGATCTCTAGCTTTGACCGTTCACTGTGCCCACAATTTCTATCCGATTGTCAAAATTTTGGTCTCATTTTGTAGCTGCCAGTCTATTCTTTACGACAAGTACAAATTTGTAATATTACTTACAAATACACTATTTTACATGAAGGTCGATATAGGGAAAAAAACACCAAAACTTTAAATGGCTTTTTCTCCCCTTAAACGTGCGAATTCGGCGTTTTTACGATTTAATTTTAAGGCTTGGTAGATCTCTAGCTTTGACCGTTCACTGTGCCCACAATTTCTATCCGATTGTCAAAATTTTGGTCTCATTTTGTAGCTGCCAGTCTATTCTTTACGACAAGTACAAATTTGTAATATTATTTACAAATACACTATTTTTTATGAAGGTTGAAATAGGAAAAAAAACACCAAAACTTTAAATGGCTTTTTCTCCCCTTAAACGTGCGAATTCGGCGTTTTTACGATTTAATTTTAAGGCTTGGTAGATCTTCAGCTTTGGCCGTTCACTGTGCCCACAATTTCTATCCGATTGTCAAAATTTTGAGCTCATTTTGTAGCTGCCAGTCTATTCTTTACGACAAGTACAATTTTGTAATATTATTTACAAATACACTATTTTTTATGAAGGTTGAAATAGGAAAAAAAACACCAAAACTTTAAATGGCTTTTTCTCCCCTTAAACGTACGAATTCGGCGTTTTTACGATTTAATTTTAAGGCTTGGTAGATCTCTAGCTTTGACCGTTCGCTGGGCCCGCAATTTCAATCCGATTGTCAAAATTTTGAGCTCATTTTGTAGCTGCCAGTCTATTCTTTACGACAAGTACAAATTTGTAATATTATTTACAAATACACTATTTTTTATGAAGGTTGAAATAGGAAAAAAAACACCAAAACTTTAAATGGCTTTTTCTCCCCTTAAACGTGCGAATTCGGCGATTTTACGATTTAATTTGAAGGCTTGGTAGATCTCTAGCTTTGACCGTTCACTGTGCCCACAATTTCTATCCGATTGTCAAAATTTTGGTCTCATTTTGTAGCCGCCAGTCTATTCTTTACGACAAAGACAAATTTGTAATATTATTTACAAATACACTTTTTTTCATGAAGGTTGATATAGGGAAAAAAACACCAAAACTTTAAATGGCTTTTTCTCCCCTTAAACGTGCGAATTCGGCGTTTTTACGACTTAATTTTAAGGCTTGGTAGATCTCTAGCTTTGACCGTTCACTGTGCCCACAATTTCTATCCGATTATCAAAATTTTGGTCTCATTTTGTAGCTGCCAGTCTATTTTTACGACAAGTACAAATTTGTAATATTATTTACAAATACACTATTTTTTATGAAGGTTGAAATAGGAAAAAAAACACCAAAACTTTATATGGCTTTTTCTCCCCTTAAACGTGCGAATTCGGCGTTTTTACGATTTAATTTTAAGGCTTGGTAGATCTCTAGCTTTGACCGTTCACTGTGCCCACAATTTCTATCCGATTGTCAAAATTTTGGTCTCATTTTGTAGCTGCCAGTCTATTCTTTACGACAAGTACAATTTTGTAATATTATTTACAAATACACTATTTTTTATGAAGGTTGAAATAGGAAAAAAAACACCAAAACTTTAAATGGCTTTTTCTCCCCTTAAACGTGCGAATTCGGCGTTTTTACGATTTAATTTTAAGGCTTGGTAGATCTCTAGCTTTGGCCGTTCACTGTGCCCACAATTTCTAACCGATTGTCAAAATTTTGGTCTCATTTTGTAGCTGCCAGTCTATTCTTTTCGACAAGTACAAATTTGTAACATTATTTACAAATACACTATTTTTTAAGAAGGTTGAAATAGGAAAAAAAACACAAAAACTTTAAATGGCTTTTTCTCCCCTTAAACGTGCAAATTCGGCGTTTTTACGATTTAATTTTAAGGCTTGGTAGATCTCTAGCTTTGACCGTTCACTGTGCCCACAATTTCTATCCGATTGTCAAAATTTTGGTCTCATTTTGTAGCTGCCAGTCTATTCTTTGCGACAAGTAAAAATTTGTAATATTATTTACAAATACACTATTTTTCATGAAGGTTGAAATAGGAAAAAAACACCAAAACTTTAAATGGCTTTTTCTCCCCTTAAACGTGCGAATTCGGCGCTTTTACGATTTAATTTTAAGGCTTGGTAGATCTCTAGCTTTGACCGTTCACTGTGCCCTCAATTTCAATCCGATTGTCAAAATTTTGGTCTCATTTTGTAGCTGCTAGTCTATTCTTTACGACAAAAACAAATGTGTAATATTATTTTCAAATACACTATTTTTTATGACGTTTGAAGTAGGAAAAAAAACACCAAAACTTTAAATGGCTTTTTCTTCCCTTAAACGTGCGAATTCGGCGTTTTTACGATTTAATTTTAAGGCCTGGTAGATCTCTAGCTTTGACCGTTCACTGTGCCCACAATTTCTATCCGATTGTCAAAATTTTGGTCTCATTTTGTAGCTGCCAGTCTATTCTTTACGACAAGTACAAATTTGTAATATTATTTACAAATACACTATTTTTTATGAAGATTGAAATAGGAAAAAAAACGCCAAAACTTTAAATGGCTTTTTCTCCCCTTAAACGTGCGAATTCGGCGTTTTTACGATTTAATTTTAAGGCTTGGTAGATCTCTAGCTTTGACCGTTCACTGTGCCCACAATTTCTATCTGATTGTCAAAATTTTGGTCTCATTTTGTAGCTGCCAGTCTATTCTTTACGACAAGTATAAATTTGTAATATTATTTACAAATACACTATTTTTTATGAAGTTTGAAATAGGAAAAAAAACACCAAAACTTTAAATGGCTTTTTCTCCCCTTAAACGTGCGAATTCGGCGATTTTACGATTTAATTTTAAGGCTTGATAGATCTCTAGCTTTGACCGTTCACTGTGCCTACAATTTCTATCCGATTGTCAAAGTTTTGAGCTCATTTTGTAGCTGCCAGTCTATTCTTCACGACCAGTACAAATTCGTAATATTATTTACACATACACTATTTTTTATGAAGGTTCAATTAGGAAAAAAAACACCAAAACTTTAAATGGCTTTTTCTCCCCTTAAACGTGCGAATTCGGCATTTTTACGATTTAATTTTAAGGCTTGGTAGATCTCTAGCTTTGACCGTTCACTGTGCCCACAATTTCTATCCGATTGTCAAAATTTTGGTCTCATTTTGTAGCTGCCAGTCTATTCTTTACGACAAATACAAATTTGTAATATTATTTACAAATACACTATTTTTTAGGAAGGTTGAAATAGAAAAAATAACACCGAAACTTTAAATGGCTTTTTCTCCCCTTAAACATGCGAATTCGGCGTTTTTACGATTCAATTTTAAGGCTTGGTAGATCTCTAGCTTTGACCGTTCACTGTGCCCACAATTTCTATCCGATTGTCAAAATTTTGGTCTCATTTTGTAGCTGCCAGTCTATTCTTTACGACAAGTACAAATTTGTAATATTATTTACAAATACACTATTTTTTATGAAGGTTGAAATAGGAAAAAAAACACCAAAACTTTAAATGGCTTTTTCTCCCCTTAAACGTGCGAATTCGGCGTTTTTACGATTTAATTTTAAGGCTTGGTAGATCTCTAGCTTTGACCGTTCACTGTGCCCACAATTTCTATCCGATTGTCAAAATTTTGGTCTCATTTTGTAGCTGCCAGTCTATTCTTTATGACAAGTACAAATTTGTAATATTATTTACAAATACACTATTTTTCATGAAGGTTGATATAGGAAAAAAAACACCAAAACTTTAAATGGCTTTTTCTCCCCTTAAACGTGCAAATTCGGCGTTTTTACGATTTAATTTTAAGGCTTGGTAGAGCTCTAGCTTTGACCGTTCACTGTGCCCACAATTTCTATCCGATTGTCAAAATTTTGGTCTCATTTTGTAGCTGCCAGTCTATTCTTTACGACAAGTGCAAATTTGTAATATTATTTACAAATACACTATTTTTTATGAAGGTTGAAATAGGAAAAAAAACACCAAAACTTTAAATGGCTTTTTCTCCCCTTAAACGTGCAAATTCGGCGTTTTTACGATTTAATTTTAAGGTTTGGTAGATCTCTAGCTTCGACCGTTCACTGTGCCCACATTTTCTATTCGATTGTCAAAATTTTGGTCTCATTTTGTAGCTGCCAGTCTATTCTTTACGACAAGTACAAATTTGTAATATTATTTACAAATACACTATTTTTTATGAAGGTTGAAATAGGAAAAAAAACACCAAAACTTTAAGTGGCTTTTTCTCCCCTTAAACGTGCGAATTCGGCGATTTTACGATTTAATTTTAAGGCTTGGTAGATCTCTAGCTTTGACCGTTCACTGTGCTCACAATTTCTATCCGATTGTCAAAATTTTGGTCTCATTTTGTAGCTGCTAGTCTATTCTTTACAACAATCTAAATTTGTAATATTATTTACAAATACACTATTTTTCATGAAGGTTGAAATAGGAAAAAACACACCAAAACTTTAAATGGCTTTTTCTCCCCTTAAACGTGCGAATTCGGCGTTTTTACGATTTAATTTTAAGGCTTGGTAGATCTCTAGCTTTGACCGTTCACTGTGCCCACAATTTCTATCCGATTGTCAAAATTTTGAGCTCATTTTGTAGCTGCCAGTCTATTCTTTACGACAAGTACAAATTTGTCATATTATTTACAAACACTTTTTTTTTTATGAAGGTTGAAATAGGAAAAAGATCACCAAATTTTTAAATGGCTTTTTCTCCCCTTAAACGTGCGAATTCGGCGATTTTACGATTTAATTTTAAGGCTTGGTAGATCTCTAGCTTTGACCGTTCTCTGTGCCCACAATTTCTATCCGATTGTCAAAATTTCGGTCTCATTTTGTAGCTGCCAGTCTATTCTTTACGACAAGTACAAATTTGTAATATTATTTACAAATACACTATTTTTTATGAAGGTTGAAATAGGAAAACAAACACCAAAACTTTAAATGGCTTTTTCTCCCCTTAAACGTGCGAATTCGGCGTTTTTACGATTTAATTTTAAGGCTTGGTAGATCTCTAGCTTTGACCGTTCACTGTGCCTACAATTTCTATCCGATTGTCAAAGTTTTGAGCTCATTTTGTAGCTGCCAGTCTATTCTTCATGACCAGTACAAATTTGTAATATTATTTACACATACACTATTTTTTATGAAGGTTCAAATAGGAAAAAAAACACCAAAACTTTAAATGGCTTTTTCTCCCCTTAAACGTGCGAATTCGGCGTTTTTACGATTTAATTTTAAGGCTTGGTAGATCTCTAGCTTTGACCGTTCACTGTGTCCACAATTTCTATCCGATTGTCAAAATTTTGGTCTCATTTTGTAGCTGCTAGTCTATTCTTCACGACAAGAACAAATTTGTAATATTATTTACAAATACACTATTTTTTATGAAGGTTGAAATAGGAAAAAAAACACCAAAACTTTAAATGGCTTTTTCTCCCCTTAAACGTGCGAATTCGGCGTTTTTACGATTTAATTTTAAGGCTTGGTAGATCTCTAGCTTTGACCGTTCACTGTGCTCACAATTTCTATCCGATTGTCAAAATTTTGGTCTCATTTTGTAGCTGCCAGTCTATTCTTAACGACAAGTACAAATTTGTAATATTATTTACAAATACACTATTTTTCATGAAGGTTGATATAGGAAAAAAAACACCAAAACTTTAAATGGCTTTTTCTCCCCTTAAACGTGCGAATTCGGCGTTTTTACGATTTAATTTTAAGGCTTGGTAGATCTCTAGCTTTGACCGTTCACTGTGCCCACAATTTCTATCCGATTGTCAAAATTTTGGTCTCATTTTGTAGCTGCCAGTCTATTCTTTACGACAAGTACAAATTTGTAATATTATTTACAAATACGCTATTTTTCATGAAGGTTGATATAAGAAAAAAAACACCAAAACTTTAAATGGCTTTTTCTCCCCTTAAACGTGCGAATTCGGCGTTTTTACGATTTAATTTTAAGGCTTGGTAGATCTCTAGCTTTTACCGTTCACTGTGCCCACAATTTCTACCCGATTGTCAAAATTTTGGTCTCATTTTGTAGCTGCCAGTCTATTCTTTACGACAAGTACAAATTTGTAATATTATTTACAAATACACTATTTTTTATGAAGGTTGAAATAGGAAAAAAACACCAAAACTTTAAATGGCTTTTTCTCCGCTTAAACGTGCGAATTCGGTGTTTTTACGATTTAATTTTAAGGCTTGGTAGATCTCTAGCTTTGACCGTTCACTGTGCCCACAATTTCTATCCGATTGTCAAAATTTTGGTCTAATTTTGTAGCTGCCAGTCTATTCTTCACGACAAGTAAAAATCTGTAATAATATTTACAAATACACTATTTTTTATGAAGCTTGAAATAGGAAAAAAAACACCAAAACTTTAAATGGCTTTTTCTCCCCTCAAACGTGCGAATTCGGCGTTTTTACGATTTAATTTTAAGGCTTGGTAGATCTCTAGCTTTGACCGTTCACTGTGCTCACAATTTCTATCCGATTGTCAAAATTTTGAGCTCATTTTGTAGCTGCCAGTCTATTCTTAACGACAAGTACAAATTCGTAATATTATTTACACATACACTATTTTTTATGAAGGTTCAAATAGGAAAAAAAACACCAAAACTTTAAATGGCTTTTTCTCCCCTTAAACGTGCGAATTCGGCATTTTTACGATTTAATTTTAAGGCTTGGTAGATCTCTAGCTTTGACCGTTCACTGTGCCCGCAATTTCTATCCGATTGTCAAAATTTTGAGCTCATTTTGTAGCTGCTAGTCTATTCTTTACGACAAGTACAAATTTGTAATATTATTTACAAATTCACTATTTTTCATGAAGGTTGATATAGGAAAAAAAGCACCAAAACTTTAAATGGCTTTTTCTCCCCTTAAACGTGCGAATTCGGCGTTTTTACGATTTAATTTTAAGGCTTGGTAGATCTCTAGCTTTGACCGTTCACTGTGCCCACAATTTCTATCCGATTGTCAAAATTTTGGTCTCATTTTGTAGCTGCCAGTCTTTTCTTCACGGCAAGTACAAATTTATAATATTATTTACAAATACACTATTTTTTATGAAGGTTGAAATAGGAAAAAAAACACCAAAACTTTAAATGGCTTTTTCTCCCCTTAAACGTGCGAATTCGGCGTTTTTACGATTTAATTTTAAGGCTTGGTAGATCTCTAGCTTTGACCGTTCACTGTGCCCACAATTTCTATCCGATTGTCAAAATTTTGAGCTCATTTTGTAGCTGCCAGTCTATTCTTTACGACAAGTACAAATTTGTAATATTATTTACAAATTCACTATTTTTTATGAAGGTTGAAATAGGAAAAAAAACACCAAAACTTTAAATGGCTTTTTCTCCCCTTAAACGTGTGAATTCGGCGTTTTTACGATTTAATTTTAAGGCTTGGTAGATCTCTAGCTTTGACCATTCACTGTGCCCACAATTTCTATCCGATTGTCAAAATTATAGTCTCATTTTGTAGCTGCCAGTCTATTCTTTACGACAAGTACAAATTTGTAATATTATTTACAAATACACTATTTTTTATGAAGGTTGAAATAGGAAAAAAACACCAAAACTTTAAATGGCTTTTTCTCCCCTTAAACGTGCGAATTCGGCGTTTTTACGATTTAATTTTAAGGCTTGGTAGATCTCTAGCTTTGACCGTTTACTGTGTCCACAATTTCTATCCGATTGTCAAAATGTTGGTCTCATTTTGTAGCTGCCAGTCTATTCTTCACGACAAGTACAAATTTGTAATATTATTTACAAATACGCTATTTTTCATGAAGGTTGATATAGGAAAAAAAACACCAAAACTTTAAATGGCTTTGCTCCCCTTAAACGTGCGAATTCGGCGTTTTTACGATTTAATTTTAAGGCTTGGTAGATCTCTAGCTTTGACCGTTCACTGTGCCCACAATTTCTATCCGTTGTCAAAATTTTGGTCTCATTTTGTAGCTGCCAGTCTATTCTTTACGACAAGTACAAATTTGTAATATTATTTACAAATACACTATTTTTTATGAAGTTTGAAATAGGAAAAAAAACACCAAAATTTTAAATGGCTTTTTCTCCCCTTAAACGTGCGAATTCGGCGTTTTTACGATTTAATTTTAAGGCTTGGTAGATCTCTAGCTTTGACCGTTCACTGTGCCCGCAATTTCTATCCGATTGTCAAAATTTTGGTCTCATTTTGTAGCTGCTAGTCTATTCTTTACGACAAGTACAAATTTGTAATATTATTTACAAATACACTATTTTTCATGAAGGTTGATATAGGAAAAAAAGCACCAAAACTTTAAATGGCTTTTTCTCCCCTTAAACGTGCGAATTCGGCGTTTTTACGATTTAATTTTAAGGCTTGGTAGATCTCTAGCTTTGACCGTTCACTGTGCCCACAATTTCTATCCGATTGTCAAAATTTTGGTCTCATTTTGTAGCTGTCAGTCTATTCTTTACGACAAGTACAAATTTGTAATATTATTTACAAATACACTATTTTTTATGAAGGTTGAAATAGGAAAAAAAACACCAAAACTTTAAATGGCTTTTTCTCCCCTTAAACGTGCGAATTCGGCGTTTTTACGATTTAATTTTAAGGCTTGGTAGATCTCTAGCTTTGACCGTTCACTGTGCCCACAATTTCTATCCGATTGTCAAAATTTTGAGCTCATTTTGTAGCTGCCAGTCTATTCTTTACGACAAGTACAAATTTGTCATATTATTTACAAATTCACTATTTTTTATGAAGGTTGAAATAGGAAAAAAAACACCAAAACTTTAAATGGCTTTTTCTCCCCTTAAACGTGTGAATTCGGCGTTTTTACGATTTAATTTTAAGGCTTGGTAGATCTCTAGCTTTGACCGTTCACTGTGCCCACAATTTCTATTCGATTGTCAAAATTTTGAGCTCATTTTGTAGCTGCCAGTCTATTCTTTATGACAAGTACAAATTTGTAATATTATTTACAAATACACTATTTTTCATGAAGGTTGATATAGAAAAAAAAACACCAAAACTTTAAATGGCTTTTTCTCCCCTTAAACGTGTGAATTCGGCGTTTTTACGATTTAATTTTAAGGCTTGGTAGATCTCTAGCTTTGACCGTTCACTGTGTCCACAATTTCTATCCGATTGTCAAAATTTTGGTCTCATTTTGTAGCTGCCAGTCTATTCTTCACGGCAAGTACAAATTTGTAATATTATTTACAAATAAGCTATTTTTCATGAAGGTTGATATAGGAAAAAAAACACCAAAACTTTAAATGGCTTTTTCTCCCCTTAAACGTGCGAATTCGGCGTTTTTACGATTTAATTTTAAGGCTTGGTAGATGTCTAGCTTTGACCGTTGACTGTGCCCACAATTTCTATCCGATTGTCAAAATTTTGGTCTCATTTTGTAGCTGCCAGTCTATTCTTTACGACAAGTACAAATTTGTAATATTATTTACAAATACACTATTTTTTATGAAGGTTGAAATAGGAAAAAAACACCAAAACTTTAAATGGCTTTTTCTCCCCTTAAACGTGCGAATTCGGCGTTTTTATGATTTAATTTTAAGGCTTGGTAGATCTCTAGCTTTGACCGTTCACTGTGCCCACAATTTTTATCCGATTGTCAAAATTTTGAGCTCATTTTGTAGCTGCCAGTCTATTCTTTACGACAAGTACAAATTTGTAATATTATTTACAAATTCACTATTTTTTATGAAGGTTGAAATAGGAAAAAAAACACCAAAACTTTAAATGGCTTTTTCTCCCCTTAAACGTGTGAATTCGGCGTTTTTACGATTTAATTTTAAGGCTTGGTAGATCTCTAGCTTTGACCGTTCACTGTGCCCACAATTTCTATCCGATTGTCAAAATTTTGAGCTCATTTTGTAGCTGCCAGTCTATTCTTTATGACAAGTACAAATTTGTAATATTATTTACAAATACACTATTTTTTAAGAAGGTTGAAATAGGAAAAAAAACACCAAAACTTTAAATGGCTTTTTCTCCCCTTAAACGTGCGAATTCAGCGTTTTTACGATTTAATTTTAAGGCTTGGTAGATCTCTAGCTTTGACCGTTCACTGTGCTCACAATTTCTATCCGATTGTCAAAATTTTGAGCTCATTTTGTAGCTGCCAGTCTATTCTTTACGACAAGTACAAATTTGTAATATTATTTACAAATACACTATTTTTCATGAAGGTTGATATAGGAAAAAAGACACCAAAACTTTAAATGGCTTTTTCTCCCCTTAAACGTGCGAATTCGGCGCTTTTACGATTTAATTTTAAGGCTTGGTAGATCTCTAGCTTTGACCGTTCACTGTGCCCACAATTTCTATCCGATTGTCAAAATTTTGGTCTCATTTTGTAGCTGCCAGTCTATTCTTTACGACAAGTACAAATTTGTAATATTATTTACAAGTACACTATTTTTTATGAAGTTTGAAATAGGAAAAAAAACACCAAAACTTTAAATGGCTTTTTCTCCCCTTAAACGTGCGAATTCGGCGTTTTTACGATTTAATTTTAAGGCTTGGTAGATCTCTAGCTTTGACCGTTCACTGTGCCCACAATTTCTATCCGATTGTCAAAATTTTGGTCTCATTTTGTAGCTGCCAGTCTATTCTTTACGACAAGTACAAATTTGTAATATTATTTACAAATACACTATTTTTTATGAAGGTTGAAATAGGAAAAACAACACCAAAACTTTAAATGGCTTTTTCTCCCCTTAAACGTGCGAATTCGGCGTTTTTACGATTTAATTTTAAGGCTTGCTAGATCTCTAGCTTTGACCGTTCACTGTGCCCACAATTTCTATCCGTTGTCAAAATTTTGGTCTCATTTTGTAGCTGCCAGTCTATTCTTTACGACAAGTACAAATTTGTAATATTATTTACAAATACACTATTTGTTATGAAGTTTGAAGTAGGAAAAAAAACACCAAAACTTTAAATGGCTTTTCTCCCCTTAAACGTGCAAATTCGGCGTTTTTACGATTTAATTTTAAGGCTTGGTAGATCTCTAGCTTTGACCGTTCACTGTGCCCAAAATTTCTATCCGATTGTCAAAATTTTGAGCTCATTTTGTAGCTGCCAGTCTATTCTTTACGACAAGTACAAATTTGTAATATTATTTACAAATACACTATTTTTTATGAAGGTTGAAATAGGAAAAAAAAACACCAAAACTTTAAATGGCTTTTTCTCCCCTTAAACGTGCGAATTCGGCGTTTTTACGATTTAATTCACTGTGCCCACAATTTCTATCCGTTGTCAAAATTTTGGTCTCATTTTGTAGCTGCCAGTCTATTCTTTACGACAAGTACAAATTTGTAATATTATTTACAAATACACTATTTTTTATGAAGTTTGAAATAGGAAAAAAAACACCAAAACTTTAAATGGCTTTTTCTCCCCTTAAACGTGCGAATTCGGCGTTTTTACGATTTAATTTTAAGGCTTGGTAGATCTCTAGCTTTGACCGTTCACTGTGCCCACAATTTCTATCCGTTGTCAAAATTTTGAGCTCATTTTGTAGCTGCCAGTCTATTCTTTACGACAAGTACAAATTTGTAATATTATTTACAAATACACTATTTTTTATGAAGGTTGAAATAGGAAAAAAAACACCAAAACTTTAAATGGCTTTTTCTCCCCTTAAACGTGCGAATTCGGCGTTTTTACGATTTAATTTTAAGGCTTGGTAGATCTCTAGCTTTGACCGTTCACTGTGCCCACAATTTCTATCCGATTGTCAAAATTTTGAACTCATTTTTTAGCTGCCAGTCTATTCTTTACGACAAGTACAAATTTGTAATATTATTTACAAATACACTATTTTTCATGAAGGCTGATATAGGAAAAAAAACACCAAAACTTTAAATGGCTTTTTCTCACCTTAAACGTGCGAATTCGGCGTTTTTACGATTTAATTTTAAGGCTTGGTAGATCTCTAGCTTTGACCGTTTACTGTGCCCACAATTTCTATCCGATTGTCAAAATTTTGAGCTCATTTTGTAGCTGCCAGTCTATTCTTTACGACCAGTACAAATTTTTAATATTATTTACAAATACACTATTTTTTATGAAGATTCAAGTAGGAAAAAAAACACCAAAACTTTAAATGGCTTTTTCTCCCCATAAACGTGCGAATTCGGCATTTTTACGATTTAATTTTAAGGCTTGGTAGATCTCTAGCTTTGACCGTTCACTGTGCCCACAATTTATATCCGATTGTAAAAATTTTGGTCTCATTTTGTAGCTGCCAGTCTATTCTTAACGACAAGTACAAATGTGTAATATTATTTACAAATACACTATTTTTCATGAAGGTTGATATAGGAAAAAAAACACCAAAACTTTAAATGGCTTTTTCTCCCTTTAAACGTGCGAATTCGGCGTTTTTACGATTTAATTTTAAGGCTTGGTAGATCTCTCGCTTTGACCGTTCAATCTGCCTACAATTTCTATCCGTTGTCAAAATTTTGGTCTCATTTTGTAGCTGCCGGTCTATTCTTTACGACAAGTACAAATTTGTAATATTATTTACAAACACACTATTTTTCATGAAGGTTGATATAGGAAAAAAAAACACCAAAACTTTAAATGGCTTTTTCTCCCCTTAAACGTGCGAATTTGGCGTTTTTACGGTTTAATTTTAAGGCTTGGTAGATCTATAGCTTTGACCGTTCACTGTGCCCACAATTTCTATCCGATTGTCAAAATTTTGAGCTCATTTTGTAGCTGCCAGTCTATTCTTTACGACAAGTACAAATTTGTAATATTATTTACAAATACACTATTTTTCATGAAGGTTGATATAAGAAAAAAAACACCAAAACTTTAAATGGCTTTTTCTCCCCTTAAACGTGCGAATTCGGCGTTTTTACGATTTAATTTTAAGGCTTGGTAGATCTCTAGCTTTTACCGTTCACTGTGCCCACAATTCCTATCGATTGTCAAAATTATGGTCTCATTTTGTAGCTGCCAGTCTATTCTTTACGACAAGTACAAATTTGTAATATTATTTACAAATACACTATTTTTTATGAAGGTTGAAATAGGAAAAAAACACCAAAACTTTAAATGGCTTTTTCTCCCCTTAAACGTGCGAATTCGGCGTTTTTACGATTTAATTTTAAGGCTTGGTAGGTCTCTAGCTTTGGCCGTTCACTGTGCCCACAATTTCTATCCGATTGTCAAAATGTTGGTCTCATTTTGTAGCTGCCAGTCTATTCTTTACGACAAGTACAAATTTGTAATATTATTTACAAATACACTATTTTTTATGAAGTTTGAAATAGGAAAAAAAACACCAAAACTTTAAATGGCTTTTTCTCCCCTTAAACGTGCGAATTCGGCGTTTTTACGATTTAATTTTAAGGCTTGGTAGATCTCTAGCTTTGACCGTTCACTGTGCCCACAATTTCTATCCGATTGTCAAAATTTTGAGCTCATTTTGTAGCTGCCAGTCTATTCTTTACGATAAGTACAAATTTGTAATCTTATTTACAAATACACTATTTTTTATGAAGTTTGAAATAGGAAAAAAAACATCAAAACTTTAAATGGCTTTTTCTCCCCTTAAACGTGCGAATTCGTTGTTTTTACGATTTAATTTTAAGCTTGGTAGATCTCTAGCTTTGACCGTTCACTGTGCCCACAATTTCTATCCGATTGTCAAAATTTTGGTCTCATTTTGTAGCTGCCAGTCTATTCTTTACGACAAGTACAAATTTGTAATATTATTTACAAATACACTATTTTTTATGAAGGTTGAAATAGGAAAAAAAAACATCAAAACTTTAAATGGCTTTTTCTCCCCTTAAACGTGCGAATTCGGCGTTTTTACGATTTAATTTTAAGGCTTGGTAGATCTCTAGCTTTGACCGTTCACTGTGCCCACAATTTCTCTCCGATTGTCAAAATTTTGAGCTCATTTTGTAGCTGCCAGTCTATTCTTTACGACAAGTACAAATTTGTAATATTATTTACAAATACACTATTTTTTATGAAGGTTGTAATAGGAAAAAAAACACCAAAACTTTAAATGGCTTTTTCTCCCCTTAAACGTGCAAATTCGGCGTTTTTACGATTTGATTTTAAGGCTTGGTAGATCTCTTGCTTTGACCGTTCACTGTGCCCACAATTTCTATCCGATTGTCAAAATTTTGGTCTCATTTTGTAGCTGCCAGTCTATTCTTCACGACAAATACAAATTTGTAATATTATTTACAAAAACACTATTTTTTATGAAGGTTGAAATAGGAAAAAAAACACCAAAACTTTAAATGGCTTTTTCTCCCCTTAAACATGCGAATTCAGCATTTTTACGATTTAATTTTAAGGATTGGTAGATCTCTAGCTTTGACCGTTCACTGTGCCCACAATTTCTGTCCAATTGTCAAAATTTTGAGCTCATTTTGTAGCTGCCAGTCTATTCTTTACGACAAGTACAAATTTGTAATATTATTTACAAATACACTATTTTTTATGAAGTTTGAAATAGGAAAAAAAACACCAAAACTTTAAATGGCTTTTTCTCCCCTTAAACGTGCGAATTCGGCGTTTTTACGATTTAATTTTAAGGCTTGGTAGATCTCTAGCTTTGACCGTTCACTGTGCCCACAATTTCTATCCGATTGTCAAAATTTTGGTCTCATTTTGTAGCTGCCAGTCTATTCTTTACGACAAGTACAAATTTGTAATATTATTTACAAATACATTTTTTTTTATGAAGGTTGAAATGGGGAAAAAAACACCAAAACTTTAAATGGCTTTTTCTCCCCTTAAACGTGCGCATTCGGCGTTTTTACGATTTAATTTTAAGGCTTGGTAGATCTCTAGCTTTGACCGTTCACTGTGCCCACAATTTCTATCCGATTGTCAAAACTTTGGTCTCATTTTGCAGCTGCCAGTCTATTCTTTATGACAAGTACAAATTTGTAATATTATTTACAAATGCACTATTTTTTATGAAGGTTGAAATAGGAAAAAAAACACCAAAACTTTGAATGGCTTTTTCTCCCCTTAAACGTGCGAATTCGGCGTTTTTACGATTTAATTTTAAGGCTTGGTAGATCTCTAGCTTTGACCGTTCACTGTGCCCACAATTTCTATCCGATTGTCAAAATTTTGGTCTCATTTTGTAGCTGCCAGTCTATTCTTTACGACAAGTACAAATTCGTAATATTATTTACAAATACACTATTTTTTATGAAGGTTGATATAGGAAAAAAAAACACCAAAACTTTAAATGGCTTGTTCTCCCCTTAAACGTGCGAATTCGGCGTTTTTACGATTTAAATTTATGGCTTGGTAGATCTCTAGCTTGGGCCGTTCACTATGCCCACAATTTCTATCCGATTGTCAAAATTTTGGTCTCATTTTGTAGCTGCCAGTCTATTCTTTACGACAAGTACAAATTTGTAATATTATTTACAAATACACTATTTTTCATGAAGGTTGATATAGGAAAAAAAACACCAAAACTTTAAATGGCTTTTTCTCCCCTTAAACGTGCGAATTCGGCGTTTTTACGATTTAATTTTAAGGCTTGGTAGATTTCTAGCTTTGACCGTTCACTGTGCCCACAATTTCTATCCGATTGTCAAAATTTTGGTCTCATTTTGTAGCTGCCAGTCTATTCTTTACGACAAGTACAAATTTGTAATATTATTTACAAATACACTATTTTTCATGAAGGTTGATATAGGAAAAAAAACACCAAAACTTTAAATGGCTTTTTCTCCCCTTAAACGTGCGAACTCGGCGTTTGTACGATTTAATTTTAAGGCTTGGTAGATCTCTAGCTTTGACCGTTCACTGTGCCCACAATTTCTATCCGATTGTCAAAATTTTGGTCTCATTTTGTAGCTGCCAGTCTATTCTTTACGACAAGTACAAATTTGTAATATTATTTACAAATACACTATTTTTCATGAAGGTTGAAATAGGAAAAAAAACACCAAAACTTTAAATGGCTTTTTCTCCCCTGAAACGTGCGAATTCGGCGTTTTTACGATTTAATTTTAAGGCTTGGTAGATCTCTAGGTTTGGCCGTTCACTGTGCCCACAATTTCTATCCGATTGTCAAAATTTTGGTCTCATTTTGTAGCTGCCAGTCTATTCTTTACGACAAGTACCAATTTGTAATATTATTTACAAATACACTATTTTTTATGAAGGTTGAGAAAAAAACACCAAAACTTTAAATGGCTTTTTCTCCCCTGAAACGTGCGAATTCGGCGTTTTTACGATTTAAATTTAAGGCTTGGTAGATCTCTAGCTTTGACCGTTCACTGTGCCCACAATTTCTATGCGATTGTCAAAATTTTGAGCTCATTTTGTAGCTGCCAGTCTATTCTTTACGACAAGTACAAATTTGTAATATTATTTTCAAATACACTATTTTTTATGAAGTTTGAAATAGGAAAAAAAACACCAAAACTTTAAATGGCTTTTTCTCCCCTTAAACGTGCCAATTCGGCGTTTTTACGATTAAATTTTAAGGCTTGGTAGATCTCTAGCTTTGACCGTTCACTGTGCCCACAATTTCTATCCGATTGTCAAAATTTTGGTCTCATTTTTTAGCTGCCAGTCTATTCTTTACGACAAGTACAAATTTGTAATATTATTTACAAATACACTATTTTTTATGAAGGTTGAAATAGGAAAAAAAACACCAAAACTTTAAATGGCTTTTTCTCCCCTTAAACGTGCGAATTCGGCGTTTTTACGATTTAATTTTAAGGCTTGGTAGATCTCTAGCTTTGACCGTTCACTGTGCCCACAATTTCTATCCGATTGTCAAAATTTTGGTCTCATTTTGTAGCTGCCAGTCTATTCTTTACGACAAGTACAAATTTGTAATATTATTTACAAATACACTATTTTTTATGAAAGTTGAAATAGGAAAAAAACACTCAAACTTTAAATGGCTTTTCCTCCCCTTAAACGTGCGAATTCGGCGTTTTTACGATTTAATTTTAAGGCTTGGTAGATTTCTAGCTTTGACCGTTCACTGTGCCCACAATTTCTATCCGATTGTCAAATTTTTGGTCTCATTTTGTAGCTGCCAGTCTATTCTTTACGACAAGTACAAATTTGTAATATTATTTACAAATACACTATTTTTCATGAAGGTTGATATAAGAAAAAAAACACCAAAACTTTAAATGGCTTTTTCTCCCCTTAAACGTGCGAATTCGGCGTTTTTACGATTTAATTTTAAGGCTTGGTAGATCTCTAGCTTTTACCGTTCACTGTGCCCACAATTTCTATCGATTGTCAAAATTATGGTCTCATTTTGTAGCTGCCAGTCTATTCTTTACGACAAGTACAAATTTGTAATATTATTTACAAATACACTATTTTTAATGAAGGTTGAAATAGGAAAAAAACACCAAAACTTTAAATGGCTTTTTCTCCCCTTAAACGTGCGAATTCGGCGTTTTTACGATTTAATTTTAAGGCTTGGTAGATTTCTAGCTTTGGCCGTTCACTGTGCCCACAATTTCTATCCGATTGTCAAAATTTTGGTCTCATTTTGTAGCTGCCAGTCTATTCTTTACGACAAGTACCAATTTGTAATATTATTTACAAATACACTATTTTTTATGAAGGTTGAAATAGGAAAAAAAACACCAAAACTTTAAATGGCTTTTTCTCCTCTTAAACGTGCGAATTCGGCGTTTTTACGATTTAAATTTAAGGCTTGGTAGATCTCCAGCTGTGACCGTTCACTATGCCCACAATTTCTATGCGATTGTCAAAATTTTGAGCTCATTTTGTAGCTGCCAGTCTATTCTTTACGACAAGTACAAATTTGTAATATTATTTTCAAATACACTATTTTTTATGAAGTTTGAAATAGGAAAAAAAACACCAAAACTTTAAATGGGTTTTTCTCCCCTTAAACGTGCCAATTCGGCGTTTTTACGATTAAATTTTAAGGCTTGGTAGATCTCTAGCTTTGACCGTTCACTGTGCCCACAATTTCTATCCGATTGTCAAAATTTTGGTCTCATTTTGTAGCTGCCAGTCTATTCTTTACGACAAGTACAAATTTGTAATATTATTTACAAATACACCATTTTTTATGAAGGTTGAAATAGGAAAAAAACACCAAAACTTTAAATGGCTTTTTCTCCCCTGAAAAGTGCGAATTCGGCGTTTTTACGATTTAATTTTAAGGCTTGGTAGATCTCTAGCTTTGACCGTTCACTGTGCCCACAATTTCTATCCGATTGTCAAAATTTTGGTCTCATTTTGTAGCTGCCAGTCTATTCTTTACGACAAGTACAAATTTGTAATATTATTTACAAATACACTATTTTTTATGAAGGTTGAGAAAAAAACACCAAAACTTTAAATGGCTTTTTCTCCCCTTAAACGTGCGAATTCGGCGTTTTTACGATTTAATTTTAAGGCTTGGTAGATCTCTAGCTTTGACCGTTCACTGTGCCCACAATTTCTATCCGATTGTCAAAATTTTGGTCTCATTTTGTAGCTGCCAGTCTATTCTTTACGGCAAGTACAAATTTGTAATATTATTTACAAATACACTATTTTTTATGAAGGTTGAAATAGGAAAAAAAACACCAAAACTTTAAATGGCTTTTTCTCCCCTTAAACGTGCGAATTCGGCGTTTTTACGATTTAATTTTAAGGCTTGGTAGATCTCTAGCTTTGACCGTTCACTGTGCCCACAATTTCTATGCGATTGTCAAAATTTTGAGCTCATTTTGTAGCTGCCAGTCTATTCTTTACGACAAGTACAAATTTGTAATATTATTTACAAATACACTATTTTTTATGAAAGTTTAAATAGGAAAAAAACACTCAAACTTTAAATGGCTTTTCCTCCCCTTAAACGTGCGAATTCGGCGTTTTTACGATTTAATTTTAAGGCTTGGTAGATTTCTAGCTTTGACCGTTCACTGTGCCCACAATTTCTATCCGATTGTCAAATTTTTGGTCTCATTTTGTAGCTGCCAGTCTATTCTTTACGACAAGTACAAATTTGTAATATTATTTACAAATACACTATTTTTCATGAAGGTTGATATAAGAAAAAAAACACCAAAACTTTAAATGGCTTTTTCTCCCCTTAAACGTGCGAATTCGGCGTTTTTACGATTTAATTTTAAGGCTTGGTAGATCTCTAGCTTTTACCGTTCACTGTGCCCACAATTTCTATCGATTGTCAAAATTATGGTCTCATTTTGTAGCTGCCAGTCTATTCTTTACGACAAGTACAAATTTGTAATATTATTTACAAATACACTATTTTTAATGAAGGTTGAAATAGGAAAAAAACACCAAAACTTTAAATGGCTTTTTCTCCCCTTAAACGTGCGAATTCGGCGTTTTTACGATTTAATTTTAAGGCTTGGTAGATCTCTAGCTTTGGCCGTTCACTGTGCCCACAATTTTTATCCGATTGTCAAAATTTTGGTCTCATTTTGTAGCTGCCAGTCTATTCTTTACGACAAGTACCAATTTGTAATATTATTTACAAATACACTATTTTTTATGAAGGTTGAAATAGGAAAAAAAACACCAAAACTTTAAATGGCTTTTTCTCCTCTTAAACGTGCGAATTCGGCGTTTTTACGATTTAAATTTAAGGCTTGGTAGATCTCTAGCTTTGACCGTTCACTGTGCCCACAATTTCTATGCGATTGTCAAAATTTTGAGCTCATTTTGTAGCTGCCAGTCTATTCTTTACGACAAGTACAAATTTGTAATATTATTTTCAAATACACTATTTTTTATGAAGTTTGAAATAGGAAAAAAAACACCAAAACTTTAAATGGCTTTTTCTCCCCTTAAACGTGCCAATTCGGCGTTTTTACGATTTAATTTTAAGGCTTGGTAGATCTCTAGCTTTGACCGTTCACTGTGCCCACAATTTCTATCCGATTGTCAAAATTTTGGTCTCATTTTGTAGCTGCCAGTCTATTCTTTACGACAAGTACAAATTTGTAATATTATTTACAAATACACCACTTTTTATGAAGGTTGAAATAGGAAAAAAACACCAAAACTTTAAATGGCTTTTTCTCCCCTGAAACGTGCGAATTCGGCGTTTTTACGATTTAATTTTAAGGCTTGGTAGATCTCTAGCTTTGACCGTTCACTGTGCCCACAATTTCTATCCGATTGTCAAAATTTTGGTCTCATTTTGTAGCTGCCAGTCTATTCTTTACGACAAGTACAAATTTGTAATATTATTTACAAATACACTATTTTTTATGAAGGTTGAGAAAAAACACCAAAACTTTAAATGGCTTTTTCTCCCCTTAAACGTGCGAATTCGGCGTTTTTACGATTTAATTTTAAGGCTTGGTAGATCTCTAGCTTTGACCGTTCACTGTGCCCACAATTTCTATCCGATTGTCAAAATTTTGGTCTCATTTTGTAGCTGCCAGTCTATTCTTTACGACAAGTACAAATTTGTAATATTATTTACAAATACACTATTTTTTATGAAGGTTGAAATAGGAAAAAAAACACCAAAACTTTAAATGGCTTTTTCTCCCCTTAAACGTGCGAATTCGGCGTTTTTACGATTTAATTTTAAGGCTTGGTAGATCTCTAGCTTTGACCGTTCACTGTGCCCACAATTTCTATGCGATTGTCAAAATTTTGAGCTCATTTTGTAGCTGCCAGTCTATTCTTTACGACAAGTACAAATTTGTAATATTATTTACAAATACACTATTTTTTATGAAAGTTGAAATAGGAAAAAAACACTCAAACTTTAAATGGCTTTTCCTCCCCTTAAACGTGCGAATTCGGCGTTTTTACGATTTAATTTTAAGGCTTGGTAGATTTCTAGCTTTGACCGTTCACTGTGCCCACAATTTCTATCCGATTGTCAAATTTTTGGTCTCATTTTGTAGCTGCCAGTCTATTCTTTACGACAAGTACAAATTTGTAATATTATTTACAAATACACTATTTTTCATGAAGGTTGATATAAGAAAAAAAACACCAAAACTTTAAATGGCTTTTTCTCCCCTTAAACGTGCGAATTCGGCGTTTTTACGATTTAATTTTAAGGCTTGGTAGATCTCTAGCTTTTACCGTTCACTGTGCCCACAATTTCTATCGATTGTCAAAATTATGGTCTCATTTTGTAGCTGCCAGTCTATTCTTTACGACAAGTACAAATTTGTAATATTATTTACAAATACACTATTTTTAATGAAGGTTGAAATAGGAAAAAAACACCAAAACTTTAAATGGCTTTTTCTCCCCTTAAACGTGCGAATTCGGCGTTTTTACGATTTAATTTTAAGGCTTGGTAGATCTCTAGCTTTGGCCGTTCACTGTGCCCACAATTTTTATCCGATTGTCAAAATTTTGGTCTCATTTTGTAGCTGCCAGTCTATTCTTTACGACAAGTACCAATTTGTAATATTATTTACAAATACACTATTTTTTATGAAGGTTGAAATAGGAAAAAAAACACCAAAACTTTAAATGGCTTTTTCTCCTCTTAAACGTGCGAATTCGGCGTTTTTACGATTTAAATTTAAGGCTTGGTAGATCTCTAGCTTTGACCGTTCACTGTGCCCACAATTTCTATGCGATTGTCAAAATTTTGAGCTCATTTTGTAGCTGCCAGTCTATTCTTTACGACAAGTCCAAATTTGTAATATTATTTTCAAATACACTATTTTTTATGAAGTTTGAAATAGGAAAAAAAACACCAAAACTTTAAATGGCTTTTTCTCCCCTTAAACGTGCCAATTCGGCGTTTTTACGATTTAATTTTAAGGCTTGGTAGATCTCTAGCTTTGACCGTTCACTGTGCCCACAATTTCTATCCGATTGTCAAAATTTTGGTCTCATTTTGTAGCTGCCAGTCTATTCTTTACGACAAGTACAAATTTGTAATATTATTTACAAATACACCATTTTTTATGAAGGTTGAAATAGGAAAAAAACACCAAAACTTTAAATGGCTTTTTCTCCCCTGAAACGTGCGAATTCGGCGTTTTTACGATTTAATTTTAAGGCTTGGTAGATCTCTAGCTTTGACCGTTCACTGTGCCCACAATTTCTATCCGATTGTCAAAATTTTGGTCTCATTTTGTAGCTGCCAGTCTATTCTTTACGACAAGTACAATTTTGTAATATTATTTACAAATACACTATTTTTTATGAAGGTTGAGAAAAAAACACCAAAACTTTAAATGGCTTTTTCTCCCCTTAAACGTGCGAATTCGGCGTTTTTACGATTTAATTTTAAGGCTTGGTAGATCTCTAGCTTTGACCGTTCACTGTGCCCACAATTTCTATCCGATTGTCAAAATTTTGAGCTCATTTTGTAGCTGCCAGTCTATTCTTTACGACAAGTACAAATTTGTAATATTATTTACAAATACACTGTTTTTTATGAAGGTTGAAATAGGAAAAAAAACACCAAAACTTTAAATGGCTTTTTCTCCTCTTAAACGTGCGAATTCGGCGTTTTTACGATTTAAATTTAAGGCTTGGTAGATCTCTAGCTTTGACCGTTCACTGTGCCCACAATTTCTATGCGATTCTCAAAATTTTGAGCTCATTTTGTAGCTGCCAGTCTATTCTTTACGACAAGTACAAATTTGTAATATTATTTACAAATACACTATTTTTTATGAAGGTTGAAATAGGAAAACAAAACACCAAAACTTTAAATGGCTTTTTCTCCCCTTAAACGTGCGAATTCGGCGTTTTTACGATTTAATTTTAAGGCTTGGTAGATCTCTAGCTTTGACCGTTCACTGTGCCCACAATTTCTATCCGATTGTCAAAATTTTGGTCTCATTTTGTAGCTGCCAGTCTATTCTTCACGACAAGTACAAATTTGTAATATTATTTACAAATACACTATTTTTTATGAGAGTTGAAATAGGAAATAAAACACCAAAACTTTAAACGGCTTTTTCTCCCTCTAAACGTGCGAGTTCGGCATTTTTACGATTTAATTTTGAGGCCTGGTAGATCTCTAGCTTTGACCGTTCACTGTGCCCACAATTTCTATCCGATTGTTAAAATTTTGATCTCATTTTGTAGCTGCCAGTCTATTCTTTACGACAAGTACAAATTTGTAATATTATTTACAAATACACTATTTTTTATGAAGTTGGAAATAGGAAAAATAACACCAAAACTTTAAATGGCTTTTTCTCCCCTTAAACGTGCGAATTCGGCGTTTTTACGATTTAACTTTAAGGCTCGGTAGATCTCTAGCTTTGACCGTTCACTGTGCCCACAATTTCTATCCGATTGTCAAAATTTTGGTCTCATTTTGTAGCTGCTAGTCTATTCTTTACGACAAGTACAAATTTGTAATATTATTTACAAACACACTATTTTTCATGAAGGTTGATATAGGAAAAAAAACACCAAAACTTTAAATGGCTTTTTCTCCCGTTAAACGTGCGAATTTGGCGTTTTTACGGTTTAATTTTAAGGCTTGGTAGATCTCTAACTTTGACCGTTCACTGTGCCCACAATTTCTATCCGATTGTCAAAATTTTGAGCTCATTTTGTAGCTGCCAGTCTATTCTTTACGACAAGTACAAATTTGTAATATTATTTACAAATATACTATTTTTTATGAAGGTTGAAATAGGAAAAAAAACACCAAAACTTTAAATGGCTTTTTCTCCCCTTAAACGTGCGAATTCGGCGTTTTTACGATTTAATTTTAAGGCTTGGTAGATCTCTAGCTTTGACCGTTCACTGTGCCCACAATTTCTATCCGATTGTCAAAATTTTGGTCTCATTTTGTAGCTGCCAGTCTATTCTTTACGACAAGTACAAATTTGTAATATTATTTACAAATACACTATTTTTTATGAAGGTTGAAATAGGAAAAAAACACCAAAACTTTAAATGGCTTTTTCTCCCCTTAAACGTGCGAATTCGGCGTTTTTACGATTTAATTTTAAGGCTTGGTAGATCTCTAGCTTTGACCGTTCACTGTGCCCACAATTTCTATGCGATTGTCAAAATTTTGAGCTCATTTTGTAGCTGCCAGTCTATTCTTTACGACAAGTACAAATTTGTAATATTATTTACAAATACACTATTTTTTATGAAAGTTGAAATAGGAAAACAAACACTCAAACTTTAAATGGCTTTTTCTCCCCTTAAACGTGCAAATTCGGCGTTTTTACGATTTAATTTTAAGCCTTGGTAGATTTCTAGCTTTGACCGTTCACTGTGCCCACAATTTCTATCCGATTGTCAAAATTTTGTTCTCATTTTGTAGCTGCCAGTCTATTCTTTACGACAAGTACAAATTTGTAATATTATATACAAATACACTATTTTTTATGAAGGTTGAAATAGGAAAAAAACACCAAAACTTTAAATGGCTTTTTCTCCCCTTAAACGTGCGAATTCGGCGTTTTTACGATTTAATTTTAAGGCTTGGTAGATCTCTAGCTTTGACCGTTCACTGTGCCCACAATTTCTATCCGATTGTCAAATTTTGGTCTCATTTTGTAGCTGCCAGTCTATTCTTTACGACAAGTACAAATTTGTAATATTATTTACAAATACACTATTTTTTATGAAGGTTGAAATAGGAAAAAAAACACCAAAACTTTAAATGGCTTTTTCTCCCCTTAAACGTGCGAATTCGGCGTTTTTACGATTTAATTTTAAGGCTTGGTAGATCTCTAGCTTTGACCGTTCACTGTGCCCACAATTTCTATGCGATTGTCAAAATTTTGAGCTCATTTTGTAGCTGCCAGTCTATTCTTTACGACAAGTACAAATTTGTAATATTATTTACAAATACACTATTTTTTATGAAAGTTGAAATAGGAAAAAAAACACTCAAACTTTAAATGGCTTTTTCTCCCCTTAAACGTGCGAATGCGGCGTTTTTACGATTTAATTTTAAGGCTTGGTAGATTTCTAGCTTTGACCGTTCACTGTGCCCACAATTTCTATCCGATTGTCAAAATTTTGGTCTCATTTTGTAGCTGCCAGTCTATTCCTTACGACAAGTACAAATTTGTAATATTATTTACAAATACACTATTTTTCATGAAGGTTGATATAAGAAAAAAAACACCAAAACTTTAAATGGCTTTTTCTCCCCTTAAACGTGCGAATTCGGCGTTTTTACGATTTAATTTTAAGGCTTGGTAGATCTCTAGCTTTTACCGTTCACTGTGCCCACAATTTCTATCGATTGTCAAAATTATGGTCTCATTTTGTAGCTGCCAGTCTATTCTTTACGACAAGTACAAATTTGTAATATTATTTACAAATACACTATTTTTTATGAAGGTTGAAATAGGAAAAAAACACCAAAACTTTAAATGGCTTTTTCTCCCCTTAAACGTGCGAATTCGGCGTTTTTACGATTTAATTTTAAGGCTTGGTAGATCTCTAGCTTTGGCCGTTCACTGTGCCCACAATTTCTATCCGATTGTCAAAATTTTGGTCTCATTTTGTAGCTGCCAGTCTATTCTTTACGACAAGTACAAATTTGTAATATTATTTACAAATACACTATTTTTTATGAAGGTTGAAATAGGAAAAAAAACACCAAAACTTTAAATGGCTATTTCTCCTCTTAAACGTTCGAATGCGGCGTTTTTACGATTTAAATTTAAGGCTTGGTAGATCTCTAGCTTTGACCGTTCACTGTGCCCACAATTTCTATGCGATTGTCAAAATTTTGAGCTCATTTTGTAGCTGCCAGTCTATTCTCTACGACAAGTACAAATTTGTATTATTATTTACAAATACACTATTTTTTATGAAGTTTGAAATAGGAAAAAAAACACCAAAACTTTAAATGGCTTTTTCTCCCCTGAAACGTGCGAATTCGGCGTTTTCACGATTTAATTTTAAGGCTTGGTAGATCTCTAGCTTTGACCGTTCACTGTGCCCACAATTTCTATCCGATTGTCAAAATTTTGGTCTCATTTTGTAGCTGCCAGTCTATTCTTTACGACAAGTACAAATTTGTAATATTATTTACAAATACACTATTTTTTATGAGGGTTGAAGTAGGAAAAAAAAACACCAAAACTTTAAATGGCTTTTTCTCCCCTTAAACGTGCGAATTCGGCGTTTTTACGATTTAATTTTAAGGCTTGGTAGATCCCTAGCTTTGGCCGTTCACTGTGCCCACAATTTCTATCCGATTGTCGAAATTTTGAGCTCATTTTGTAGCTGCCAGTCTATTTTTACGACAAGTACAAATTTGTAATATTATTTACAAATACACTATTTTTTATGAAGGTTGAAATAGGAAAAAAAACACCAAAACTTTAAATGGCTTTTTCTCCTCTTAAACGTGCGAATTCGGCGTTTTTACGATTTAAATTTAAGGCTTGGTAGATCTCTAGCTTTGACCGTTCACTGTGCCCACAATTTCTATGCGATTGCCAAAATTTTGAGCTCATTTTGTAGCTGCCAGTCTATTCTTTACGACAAGTACAAATTTGTAATATTATTTTCAAATACACTATTTTTTATGAAGTTTGAAATAGGAAAAAAAACACCAAAACTTTAAATGGCTTTTTCTCCCCTGAAACGTGCGAATTCGGCGTTTTTACGATTTAATTTTACGGCTTGGTAGATCTCTAGCTTTGACCGTTCACTGTGCCCACAATTTCTATCCGATTGTCAAAATTTTGGTCTCATTTTGTAGCTGCCAGTCTATTCTTTACGACAAGTACAAATTTGTAATATTATTTACAAATACACTATTTTTTATGAAGGTTGAAATAGGAAAAAAACACCAAAACTTTAAATGGCTTTTTCTCCCCTTAAACGTGCGAATTCCGCGTTTTTACGATTTAATTTTAGAGCTTGGTAGATCTCTAGCTTTGACCGTTCACTGTGCCCACAATTTCTATCCGATTGTCAAAATTTTGGTCTCATTTTGTAGCTGCCAGTCTATTCTTTACGACAAGTACAAATTTGTAATATTATTTACAAATACACTATTTTTTATGAAGGTTGAAATAGGAAAAAAAACACCAAAACTTTAAATGGCTTTTTCTCCTTTTAAACGTGCGAATTCGGCGTTTTTACGATTTAAATTTAAGGCTTGGTAGATCTCTAGCTTTGACCGTTCACTGTGCCCACAATTTCTATGCGATTGTCAAAATTTTGGTCTCATTTTGTAGCTGCCAGTCTATTCTTTACGACAAAAACAAATTTGTAATATTATTTACAAATACACTATTTTTTATGAAGTTTGAAATAGGAAAAAAAACACCAAAACTTTAAATGGCTTTTTCTCCCCTGAAACGTGCGAATTCGGCGTTTTTACGATTTAATTTTAAGGCTTGGTAGATCTCTAGCTTTGACCGTTCACTGTGCCCACAATTTATATCCGATTGTCAAAATTTTGAGCTCATTTTGTAGCTGCCAGTCTATTCTTTACGACAAGTACAAATTTGTAATATTATTTACAAATACACTTTTTTTTATGAAGGTTGAAATAGGAAAAAAACACCAAAACTTTAAATGGCTTTTTCTCCCCTTAAACGTGCAAATTCGGCGTTTTTACGATTTAATTTTAAGGCTTGGTAGATCTCTAGCTTTGACCGTTCACTGTGCCCACAATTTCTATCCGATTGTCAAAATTTTGGTCTCATTTTGTAGCTGCCAGTCTATTCTTCACGACAAGTACAAATTTGTAATATTATTTACAAATACACTATTTTTTATGAAGGTTGAAATAGGAAATAAAACACCAAAACTTTAAACGGCTTTTTCTCCCTCTAAACGTGCGAGTTCGGCGTTTTTAACGATTTAATTTTAAGGCTTGGTAGATCTCTAGCTTTGACCGTTCACTGTGCCCACAATTTCTATCCGATTGTCAAAATTTTGATCTCATTTTGTAGCTGCCAGTCTATTCTTTACGACAAGTACAAATTTGTAATATCATTAACAAATACACTATTTTTTATGAAGTTTGAAATAGGAAAAATAACACCAAAACTTTAAATGGCTTTTTCTTCCCTTAAACGTGCGAATTCGGCGTTTTTACGATTTAATTTTAAGGCTTGGTAGATCTCTAGCTTTGACCGTTCACTGTGCCCACAATTTCTATCCGATTGTCAAAATTTTGGTCTCATTTTGTAGCCGCCAGTCTATTCTTTACGACAAGTACAACTTTGTAAAATTGTTTACAAACACACTATTTTTCATGAAGGTTGATATAGGAAAAAAAACACCAAAACTTTAAATGGCTTTTTCTCCCCTTAAACGTGCGAATTTGGCGTTTTTACGGTTTACTTTTAAGGCTTGGTAGATCTCTAGCTTTGACCGTTTACTGTGCCCACAATTTCTATCCGATTGTCAAAACTTTGAGCTCATTTTGTAGCTGCCAGTCTATTCTTAACGACAAGTACAAATTTGTAATATTATTTACAAATACACTATTTTTTATGAAGGTTGAAATAGGAAAAAAACACCAAAACTTTAAATGGCTTTTTCTCCCCTTAAACGTGCGAATTCGGCGTTTTTACGATTTAATTTTAAGGCTTGGTAGATCTCTAGCTTTGACCGTTCACTGTGCCCACAATTTCTATCCGATTGTCAAAATTTTGGTCTCATTTTGTAGCTGCCAGTCTATTCTTTACGACAAGTACAAATTTGTAATATTATTCACAAATACACTATTTTTTATGAAGGTTGAAATAGGAAAAAAAACACCAAAACTTTAAATGGCTTTTTCTCCCCTTAAACGTGCGAATTCGGCGTTTTTACGATTTAATTTTAAGGCTTGGTAGATCTCTAGCTTTGACCGTTCACTGTGCCCACAATTTCTATGCGATTGTCAAAATTTTGGTCTCATTTTAAGCTGCCAGCCTATTCTTTACGACAAGTACAAATTTGTAATATTATTTACAAATACACTATTTTTTATGAAAGTTGAAATAGGAAAAAAAACACTCAAACTTTAAATGGCTTTTTCTCCCCTTAAACGTGTGAATTCGGCGTTTTTTACGATTTAATTTTAAGGCTTGGTAGATTTCTAGCTTTGACCGTTCACTGTGCCCACAATTTCTATCCGATTGTCAAAATTTTGGTCTCATTTTGTAGCTGCCAGTCTATTCTTTACGACAAGTACAAATTTGTAATATTATTTACAAATACACTATTTTTCATGAAGGTTGATATAAGAAAAAAAACACCAAAACTTTAAATGGCTTTTTCTCCCCTTAAACGTGCGAATTCGGCGTTTTTACGATTTAATTTTAAGGCTTGGTAGATCTCTAGCTTTTACCGTTCACTGTGCCCACGATTTCTATGGATTGTCAAAATTATGGTCTCATTTTGTAGCTGCCAGTCTATTCTTTACGACAAGTACAAATTTGTAATATTATTTACAAATACACTATTTTTTATGAAGTTTGAAATAGGAAAAAAAACACCAAAACTTTAAATGGCTTTTTCTCCCCTGAAACGTGTGAATTCGGCGTTTTTACGATTTAATTTTAAGGCTTGGTAGATCTCTAGCTTTGACCGTTCACTGTGCCCACAATTTCTATCCGATTGTCAAAATTTTGGTCTCATTTTGTAGCTGCCAGTCTATTCTTTACGACAAGTACAAATTTGTAATATTATTTTCAAATACACTATTTTTTATGAAGTTTGAAATAGGAAAAAAAACACCAAAACTTTAAATGGCTTTTTCTCCCCTGAAACGTGCGAATTCGGCGTTTTTACGATTTAATTTTAAGGCTTGGTAGATCTCTAGCTTTGACCGTTCACTGTGCCCACAATTTCTATCCGATTGTCAAAATTTTGGTCTCATTTTGTAGCTGCCAGTCTATTCTTTACGACAAGTACAAATTTGTAATATTATTTACAAATACACTTTTTTTTATGAAGGTTGAAATTGGAAAAAAACACCAAAACTTTAAATGGCTTTTTCTCCCCTTAAACGTGCGAATTCGGCGTTTTTACGATTTAATTTTAAGGCTTGGTAGGTCCCTAGCTTTGGCCGTTCACTGTGCCCACAATTTCTATCCGATTGTCAAAATTTTGAGCTCATTTTGTAGCTGCCAGTCTATTTTTTACGACAAGTACAAATTTCTAATATTATTTACAAATACACTATTTTTTATGAAGGTTGAAATAGGAAAAAAAACACCAAAACTTTAAATGGCTTTTTCTCCTCTTAAACGTGCGAATTCGGCGTTTTTACGATTTAAATTTGAGGCTTGGTAGATCTCTAGCTTTGACCGTTCACTGTGCCCACAATTTCTATGCGATTGTCAAAACTTTGAGCTCATTTTGTAGCTGCCAGTCTATTCTTTACGACAAGTACAAATTTGTAATATTATTTACAAATACACTATTTTTATGAAGTTTGAAATAGGAAAAAAAACACCAAAACTTTACATGGCTTTTTCTCCCCTGAAACGTGCGAATTCGGCGTTTTTACGATTTAATTTTAAGGCTTGGTAGATCTCTAGCTTTGACCGTTCACTGTGCCCACAATTTCTATCCGATTGTCAAAATTTTGGTCTCATTTTGTAGCTGCCAGTCTATTCTTTACGACAAGTACAAATTTGTAATATTATTTACAAATACACTATTTTTTATGAAGGTTGAAATAGGAAAAAAACACCAAAACTTTAAATGGCTTTTTCTCCCCTTAAACGTGCGAATTCGGCGATTTTACGATTTAATTTTAAGGTTTGGTAGATCTCTAGCTTTGACCGTTCACTGTGCCCACAATTTCTATCCGATTGTCAAAATTTTGAGCTCATTTTGTAGCTGCCAGTCTATTCTTTACGACAAGTACAAATTTGTAATATTATTTACAAATACACTATTTTTTATGAAGGTTGAAATAGGAAAAAAAACACCAAAACTTTAAATGGCTTTTTCTCCTCTTAAACGTGCGAATTCGGCGTTTTTACGATTTAAATTTAAGGCTTGGTAGATCTCTAGCTTTGACCGTTCACTGTGCCCACAATTTCTATGCGATTGTCAAAATTTTGGTCTCATTTTGTAGCTTCCAGTCTATTCTTTACGACAAAAACAAATTTGTAATATTATTTACAAATACAGTATTTTTTATGAAGTTTGAAATAGGAAAAAAACACCAAAACTTTAAATGGCTTTTTCTCCCCTGAAACGTGCGAATTCGGCGTTTTTACGATTTAATTTTAAGGCTTGGTAGATCTCTAGCTTTGACCGTTCACTGTGCCCACAATTTCTATCCGATTGTCAAAATTTTGGTCTCATTTTGTAGCTGCCAGTCTATTCTTTACGACAAGTACAAATTTGTAATATTATTTACAAATACACTATTTTTTATGAAGGTTGAAATAGGAAAAAAAACACCAAAACTTTAAATGGCTTTTTCTCCCCTTAAACGTGCGAATTCGGCGTTTTTACGATTTAATTTTAAGGCTTGGTAGATCTCTAGCTTTTACCGTTCACTGTGCCCACAATTTCTATCGATTGTCAAAATTATGGTCTCATTTTGTAGCTGCCAGTCTATTCTTTACGACAAGTACAAATTTGTAATATTATTTACAAATACACTATTTTTTATGAAGGTTGAAATAGGAAAAAAACACCAAAACTTTAAATGGCTTTTTCTCCCCTTAAACGTGCGAATTCGGCGTTTTTACGATTTAATTTTAAGGCTTGGTAGATCTCTAGCTTTGGCCGTTCACTGTGCCCACAATTTCTATCCGATTGTCAAAATTTTGGTCTCATTTTGTAGCTGCCAGTCTATTCTTTACGACAAGTACAAATTTGTAATATTATTTACAAATACACTATTTTTTATGAAGGTTGAAATAGGAAAAAAAACACCAAAACTTTAAATGGCTTTTTCTCCTCTTAAACGTGCGAATTCGGCGTTTTTACGATTTAATTTAAGGCTTGGTAGATCTCTAGCTTTGACCGTTCACTGTGCCCACAATTTCTATGCGATTGTCAAAATTTTGAGCTCATTTTGTAGCTGCCAGTCTATTCTTTACGACAGGTACAAATTTGTAATATTATTTTCAAATACACTATTTTTTATGAAGTTTGAAATAGGAAAAAAAACACCAAAACTTTAAATGGCTTTTTCTCCCCTGAAACGTGCGAATTCGGCGTTTTTACGATTTCATTTTAAGGCTTGGTACATCTCTAGCTTTGACCGTTCACTGTGCCCACAATTTCTATCCGATTGTCAAAATTTTGGTCTCATTTTGTAGCTGCCAGTCTATTCTTTACGACAAGTACAAATTTGTAATATTATTTACAAATACACTATTTTTTATGAAGGTTGAAATAGGAAAAAAACACCAAAACTTTAAATGGCTTTTTCTCCCCTTAAACGTGCAAATTCGGCGTTTTTACGATTTAATTTTAAGGCTTGGTAGATCTCTAGCTTTGGCCGTTCACTGTGCCCACAATTTCTATCCGATTGTCAAAATTTTGAGCTCATTTTGTAGCTTCCAGTCTATTTTTTGCGACAAGTACAAATTTGTAATATTATTTACAAATACACTATTTTTTATGAAGGTTGAAATAGCAAAAAAAAACACCAAAACTTTAAATGGCTTTTTCTCCTCTTAAACGTGCGAATTCGGCGATTTTACGATTTAAATTTAAGGCTTGGTAGATCTCTAGCTTTGACCGTTCACTGTGCCCACAATTTCTATGCGATTGTCAAAATTTTGAGCTCATTTTGTAGCTGCCAGTCTATTCTTTACGACAAGTACAAATTTGTAATATTATTTACAAATACACTATTTTTTATGAAGGTTGAAATAGGAAAAAAACACCAAAACTTTAAATGGCTTTTTCTCCCCTTAAACGTGCGAATTCGGCGTTTTTACGATTTAATTTTAAGGCTTGGTAGATCTCTAGCTTTAACCGTTCACTGTGCCCACAATTTCTATCCGATTGTCGAAATTTTGGTCTCATTTTGTAGCTGCCAGTCTATTCTTTACGACAAGTACAAATTTGTAATATTATTTACAAATACACTATTTTTTATGAAGGTTGAAATAGGAAAAAAAAACACCAAAACTTTAAATGGCTTTTTCTCCTCTTAAACGTGCGAATTCGGCGTTTTTACGATTTAAATTTAAGGCTTGGTAGATCTCTAGCTTTGACCGTTCACTGTGCCCACAATTTCTATCCGATTGTCAAAATTTTGGTCTCATTTTGTAGCTGCCAGTCTATTCTTTACGACAAGTACAAATTTGTAATATTATTTACAAATACACTATTTTTTATGAAGGTTGAAATAGGAAAAAAAACACCAAAACTTTAAATGGCTTTTTCTCCCCTTAAACGTGCGAATTCGGCGTTTTTACGATTTAATTTTAAGGCTTGGTAGATTTCTAGCTTTGACCGTTCACTGTGCCCACAATTTCTATCCGATTGTCAAAATTTTGGTCTCATTTTGTAGCTGCCAGTCTATTCTTTACGACAAGTACAAATTTGTAATATTATTTACAAATACACTATTTTTCATGAAGGTTGATATAAGAAAAAAAACACCAAAACTTTAAATGGCTTTTTCTCCCCTTAAACGTGCGAATTCGGCGTTTTTACGATTTAATTTTAAGGCTTGGCAGATCTCTAGCTTTTACCGTTCACTGTGCCCACAATTTCTATCCGATTGTCAAAATTTTGATCTCATTTTGTAGCTGCCAGTCTATTCTTTACGACAAGTACAAATTTGTAATATTATTTACAAATACACTATTTTTTATGAAGGTTGAAATAGGAAAAAAAACACCAAAACTTTAAATGGCTTTTTCTCCTCTTAAACGTGCGAATTCGGCGTTTTTACGATTTAAATTTAAGGCTTGGTAGATCTCTAGCTTTGACCGTTCACTGTGCCCACAATTTCTATCCGATTGTCAAAATTTGAGCTCATTTTGTAGCTGCCAATCTATTCTTTACGACAAGTACAAATTTGTCATATTATTTGCAAATACACTATTTTTTATGAAGGTTGAAATAGGAAAAAAAACACCAAAACTTTAAATGGCTTTTGCTCCCCTGAAACGTGCGAATTCGGCGTTTTTACGATTTCATTTTAAGGCTTGGTACATCTCTAGCTTTGACCGTTCACTGTGCCCACAATTTCTATCCGATTGTCAAAATTTTGGTCTCATTTTGTAGCTGCCAGTCTATTCTTTACGACAAGTACAAATTTGTAATATTATTTACAAATACACTATTTTTTATGAAGGTTGAAATAAGAAAAAAACACCAAAACTTTAAATGGCTTTTTCTCCGCTTAAACGTGCGAATTCGGCGTTTTTACGATTTAATTTTAAGGCTTGGTAGATCTCTAGCTTTGGCCGTTCACTGTGCCCACAATTTCTATCCGATTGTCAAAATTTTGAGCTCATTTTGTAGCTGCCAGTCTATTCTTTACGACAAGTACAAATTTGTAATATTATTTACAAATACACTATTTTTTATGAAGGTTGAAATAGGAAAAAAAACACCAAAACTTTAAATGGCTTTTTCTCCCCTTAAACGTGCGAATTCGGCGTTTTTACGATTTAATTTTAAGGCTTGGTAGATCTCTAGCTTTGACCGTTCACTGTGCCCACAATTTCTATCCGATTGTCAAAATTTTGAGCTCATTTTGTAGCTGCCAGTCTATTCTTTACGACAAGTACAAATTTGTAATATTATTTACAAATACACTATTTTTTATGAAGGTTGAAATAGGAAAAAAAAACACCAAAACTTTAAATGGCTTTTTCTCCTCTTAAACGTGCGAATTCGGCGTTTTTACGATTTAAATTTAAGGCTTGGTAGATCTCAAGCTTTGACCGTTCACTGTGCCCACAATTTCTATGCGATTGTCAAAATTTTGGTCCCATTTTGTAGCTGCCAGTCTATTCTTTACGACAAGTACAAATTTGTAATATTATTTACAAATACACTATTTTTTATGAAGTTTGAAATAGGAAAAAAAACACCAAAACTTTAAATGGCTTTTTCTCCCCTGAAACGTGCGAACTCGGCGTTTTTACGATTTAATTTTAAGGCTTGGTAGATCTCTAGCTTTGACCGTTCACTGTGCCTACAATTTCTATCCGATTGTCAAAATTTTGGTCTCATTTTGTAGCTGCCAGTCTATTCTTTACGACAAGTACAAATTTGTAATATTATTTACAAATACACTATTTTTCATGAAGGTTGATATAGGAAAAAAAACACCAAAACTTTAAATGGCTTTTTCTCCCCTTAAACGTGCGAATTCGGCGTTTTCACGATTTAATTTTAAGGCTTGGTAGATATCTAGCTTTGACCGTTCACTGTGCCCACAATTTCTATCCGATTGTCAAAATTTTGGTCTCATTTTGTAGCTGCCAGTCTATTCTTTACGACAAGTACAAATTTGTAATATTATTTACAAATACACTATTTTTTAAGAAGGTTGAAATAGGAAAAAAAACACCAAAACTTTAAAAGGCTTTTTCCCCCTCAAACGTGCGAATTCGGCGTTTTTACGATTTAATTTTGAGGCCTGGTAGATCTCTAGCTTTGACCGTTCACTGTGCCCACAATTTCTATCCGATTGTCAAAATTTTGGTCTCATTTTGTAGCTGCCAGTCTATTCTTTACGACAAGTACAAATTTGTAATATTATTTACAAATACACTATTTTTTAAGAAGGTTGAAATAGGAAAAAAACACCAAAACTTTAAAAGGCTTTTTCCCCCCTAAACGTGCGAATTCGGCGTTTTTACGATTTAATTTTGAGGCCTGGTAGATCTCTAGCTTTGACCGTTCACTGTGCCCACAATTTCTATCCGATTGTCAAAATTTTGGTCTCATTTTGTAGCTGCCAGTCTATTCTTTACGACAAGTACGTTTAAGAGGCAGAAAAAGCCATTTAAAGTTTTGGTGTTTTTTTCCT
>CAXAJY010000020.1:0-42694 GCA_963969285.1 Odontomyia ornata | reverse complement strand
AGCTAGAGATCTACCAAGCCCTAAAATTAAAGCGTAAAAACGCCGAATTCGCACGTTTAAGGGGAGAAAAAGCCATTTAAAGTTTTGGTGTTTTTTCCCTATTTCAACCTTCATAAAAAATAGTGTATTTGTAGATAATATTACAAATTTGTACTTGTCGTAAAGAATAGACTGGCAGCTACAAAATGAGACCAAAATTTTGACAATCGGATAGAAATTGTGGGCACAGTGAACGGTCAAAGCTAGAGATCTACCAAGCCCTAAAATTAAAGCGTAAAAACGCCGAATTCGCACGTTTAAAGGGGAAAAAAAGCCATTTAAAGTTTTGGTGTTTTTTTTCCTATTTCAACCTTCATAAAAAATAGTGTATTTGTAGATAATATTACAAATTTGCACTTGTCGTAAAGAATAGACTGGCAGCTACAAAATGAGACCAAAATTTTGACAATCGGATAGAAATTGTGGGCACAGTGAACGGTCAAAGCTAGAGATCTACCAAGCCCTAAAATTAAAGCGTAAAAACGCCCTATTTCAACCTACATAAAAAATAGTGTATTTTTAAATAATATTACAAATTTGTACTTGTCGTAAAAAATGGACTGGCAGCTACAAAATGAGACCAAAATTTTGACAATCGGATAGTGAACGGTCAAAGCTAGAGATCTACCAAGCCCTAAAATTAAAGCGTAAAAACGCCAAATTCGCACGTTTAAGGGGAGAAAAAGCCATTTAAAGTTTTGGTGTTTATTTCCCTATTTCAACCTTCATAAAAAATAGTGTATTTGTAGATAATATTACAAATTTGTACTTGTCGTAAAGAATAGACTGGCAGCTACAAAATGAGACCAAAATTTTGACAATTGGATAGAAATTGTGGGCACAGTGAACGGTCAAAGCTAGAGATCTACCAAGCCCTAAAATTAAAGCGTAAAAACGCCCTATTTCAACCTTCATAAAAAATAGTGTATTTGTAAATAATATTAAAAATTTGTACTTGTCGTAAAAAATGGACTGGCAGCTACAAAATGAGACCAAAATTTTGACAATCGGATAGAAATTGTAGGCACAGTGAACGGTCAAAGCTAGAGACCTACCAAGCCCTAAAATTAAAGCGTAAAAACGCCAAATTCACACGTTTAAGGGGAGAAAAAGCCATTTAAAGTTTTGGTGTTTTTTTCCCTATTTCAACCTTCATAAAAAATAGTGTATTTGTAGATAATATTACAAATTTGTACTTGTAGTAAAGAATAGACTGGCAGCTACAAAATGAGACCAAAGTTTTGACAATCGGATAGAAATTGTGGGCACAGTGAACGTTCAAAGCTAGCGATCTACCAAGCCCTAAAATTAAAGCGTAAAAACGCCGAATTCGCACGTTTAAGGGGAGAAAAAGCCATTTAAAGTTTTGGTGTTTTTTTTCCTATTTCAACCTTCATAAAAAATAGTGTATTTGTAGATAATATTACAAATTTCTACTTGTCGTAAAGAATAGACTGGCAGCTACAATATGAGGCCAAAATTTTGACAATCGGATAGAAATTGTGGGCACAGTGAACGGTCAAAGCTAGAGATCTACCAAGCCCTAAAATTAAAGCGTAAAAACGCCCTATTTCAACCTTCATAAAAAATAGTGTATTTTTAAATAATATTACAAATTTGTACTTGTCGTAAAAAATGGACTGGCAGCTACAAAATGAGACCAAAATTTTGACAATCGGATAGAAATTGTGGGCACAGTGAACGGTCAAAGCTAGAGATCTACCAAGCCCTAAAATTAAAGCGTAAAAACGCCAAATTCGCACGTTTAAGGGGAGAAAAAGCCATTTAAAGTTTTGGTGTTTTTTTCCCTATTTCAGCCTTCATAAAAAATAGTGTATTTGTAGATAATATTACAAATTTGTACTTGTCGTAAAGAATAGACTGGCAGCTACAAAATGAGACCAAAATTTTGACAATCGGATAGAAATTGTGGGCACAGTGAACGGTCAAAGCTAGAGATCTACCAAGCCCTAAAATTAAAGCGTAAAAACGCCGAATTCGCACGTTTAAGGGGAGAAAAAGCCATTTAAAGTTTTGGTGTTTTTTTCCCTATTTCAACCTTCATAAAAAATAGTGTATTTGTAGATAATATTACAAATTTGTACTTGTCGTAAAGAATAGACTGGCAGCTACAAAATGAGACCAAAATTTTGACATCCGGATAGAAATTGTGGGCACAGTGAACGGTCAAAGCTAGAGATCTACCAAGCCCTAAAATTAAAGCGTAAAAACGCCGAATTCGCACGTTTAAGGGGAGAAAAAGCCATTTAAAGTTTTGGTGTTTTTTTTCCTATTTCAACCTTCATAAAAAATAGTGTATTTGTAGATAATATTACAAATTTGTACTTGTCGTAAAGAAAAGACTGGCAGCTACAAAATGAGACCAAAATTTTGACAATCGGATAGAAATTGTGGGCACAGTGAACGGTCAAAGCTAGAGATCTACCAAGCCCTAAAATTAAAGCGTAAAAACGCCGAATTCGCACGTTTAAGGGGAGAAAAGCCATTTAAAGTTTTGGTGTTTTTTTCCCTATTTCAACCTTCATAAAAAATAGTGTATTTGTAGATAATATTACAAATTTGTACTCTTCGTAAAGAATAGACTGGCAGCTACAAAATGAGACCAAAATTTTGACAATCGGATAGAAATTGTGGGCACAGTGAACGGTCAAAGCTAGCGATCTACCAAGCCCTAAAATTAAAGCGTAAAAACGCCGAATTCGCACGTTTAAGGGGAGAAAAAGCCATTTAAAGTTTTGGTGTTTTTTTCCTATTTCAACCTTCATAAAAAATAGTGTATTTGTAGATAATATTACAAATTTGTACTTGTCGTAAAGAATAGACTGGCAGCTACAAAATGAGACCAAAATTTTGACAATCGGATAGAAATTGTGGGCACAGTGAACGGTCAAAGCGAGAGATCTACCAAGCCCTAAAATTAAAGCGTAAAAACGCCCTATTTCAACCTTCATAAAAAATAGTGTATTTTTAAATAATATTACAAATTTGTACTTGTCGTAAAAAATGGACTGGCAGCTACAAAATGAGACCAAAATTTTGACAATCGGATAGAAATTGTGGGCACAGTGAACGGTCAAAGCTAGAGATCTACCAAGCCCTAAAATTAAAGCGTAAAAACGCCGAATTCGCACGTTTAAGGGGAGAAAAAGCCATTTAAAGTTTTGGTGTTTTTTTTCCGATTTCAACCTTCATAAAAAATAGTGTATTTGTAGATAATATTACAAATTTGTACTTGTCGTAAAGAATAGACTGGCAGCTACAAAATGAGACCAAAATTTTGACAATCGGATAGAAATTGTAGGCACAGTGAACGGTCAAAGCTAGAGATCTACCAAGCCCTAAAATTAAAGCGTAAAAACGCCGAATTCGCACGTTTAAGGGGAGAAAAAGCCATTTAAAGTTTTGGTGTTTTTTTCCCTATTTCAACCTTCATAAAAAATAGTGTATTTGTAGATAATATTACAAATTTGTACTTGTCGTAAAGAATAGACTGGCAGCTACAAAATGAGACCAAAATTTTGACAATCGGATAGAAATTGTGGGCACAGTGAACGGTCAAAGCTAGAGATCTACCAAGCCCTAAAATTAAAGCGTAAAAACGCCGAATTCGCACGTTTAAGGGGAGAAAAAGCCATTTAAAGTTTTGGTGTTTTTTTTCCTATTTCAACCTTCATAAAAAAGAGTTTATTTGTAGATAATATTACAAATTTGTACTTCTCGTAAAGAATAGACTGGCAGCTACAAAATGAGACCAAAATTTTGACAATCGGATAGAAATTGTGGGCACAGTGAACGGTCAAAGCTAGAGATCTACCAAGCCTTAAAATTAAAGCGTAAAAACGCCCTATTTCAACCTTCATAAAAAATAGTGTATTTTTAAATAATATTACAAATTTGTACTTGTCGTAAAAAATGTACTGGCAGCTACAAAATGAGACCAAAATTTTGACAATCGGATAGAAATTGTGGGCACAGTAAACGGTCAAAGCTAGAGATCTACCAAGCCCTAAAATTAAAGCGTAAAAACGCCAAATTCGCACGTTTAAGGGGAGAAAAAGCCATTTAAAGTTTTGGTGTTTTTTTCCCTATTTCAACCTTCATAAAAAATAGTGTATTTGTAGATAATATTACAAATTTGTACTTGTCGTAAAGAATAGACTGGCAGCTACAAAGTGAGACCAAAATTTTGACAATCGGATAGAAATTGTGGGCACAGTGAACGGTCAAAGCTAGAGATCTACCAAGCCCTAAAATTAAAGCGTAAAAACGCCGAATTCGCACGTTTAAGGGGAGAAAAAGCCATTTACAGTTTTGGTGTTTTTTTTCCTATTTCAACCTTCATAAAAAATAGTGTATTTGTAGATAATATTACAAGTTTGTACTTGTCGTAAAGAATAGACTGGCAGCTACAAAATGAGACCAAAATTTTGACAATCGGATAGAAATTGTGGGCACAGTGAACGGTCAAGGCTAGAGATCTACCAAGCCCTAAAATTAAAGCGTAAAAACGCCCTATTTCAACCTTCATAAAAAATAGTGTATTTGTAAATAATATTACAAATTTGTACTTGTCGTAAAGAATAGACTGGCAGCTACAAAATGAGACCAACATTTTGACAATCGGATAGAAATTGTGAGCAGAGTGAACGGTCAAAGCTAGAGATCTACCAAGCCCTAAAATTAAAGCGTAAAAACGCCGAATTCGCACGTTTAAGGGGAGAAAAAGCCATTTAAAGTTTTGGTGTTTTTTTCCCTATTTCAACCTTCATAAAAAATAGTGTATTTGTAGATAATATTACAAATTTGTACTTGTCGTAAAGAATAGACTGGCAGCTACAAAATGAGACCAAAATTTTGACAATCGGATAGAAATTGTGGGCACAGTGAACGGTCAAAGCTAGAGATCTACCAAGTCCTAAAATTAAAGCGTAAAAACGCCCTATTTCAACCTTCATAAAAATAGTGTATTTGTAAATAATATTACAAATTTGTACTTGTCGTAAAGAATAGACTGGCAGCTACAAAATGAGACCAAAATTTTGACAATCGGATAGAAATTGTGAGCACAGTGAACGGTCAAAGCTAGAGATCTACCAAGCCCTAAAATTAAAGCGTAAAAACACCGAATTCGCACGTTTAAGGGGAGAAAAAGCCATTTAAAGTTTTGGTGTTTTTTTCCCTATTTCAACCTTCATAAAAAATAGTGTATTTGTAGATAATATTACAAATTTGTACTTGTCGTAAAGAATAGACTAGCAGCTACAAAATGAGACCAAAATTTTGACAATCGGATAGAAATTGTGGGCACAGTGAACGGTCAAAGCTAGAGATCTACCAAGCCCTAAAATTAAAGCGTAAAAACGCCGAATTCGCACGTTTAAGGGGAGAAAAAGCCATTTAAAGTTTTGGTGTTTTTTTCCCTATTTCAACCTTCATAAAAAATAGTGTATTTGTAGATAATATTACAAATTTGTACTTGTCGTAAAGAATAGACTGGCAGCTACAAAATGAGACCAAAATTTTGACAATCGGATAGAAATTGTGGGCACAGTGAACGGTCAAAGCTAGAGATCTACCAAGCCCTAAAATTAAAGCGTAAAAACGCCGAATTCGCACGTTTAAGGGGAGAAAAAGCCATTTAAAGTTTTGGTGTTTTTTTTCCTATTTCAACCTTCATAAAAAATAGTGTCTTTGTAGATAATATTACAAATTTGTACTTGTCGTAAAGAATGGACTGGCAGCTACAAAATGATACCAAAATTTTGACAATCGGATAGAAATTGTGGGCACAGTGAACGGTCAAAGCTAGAGATCTACCAAGCCTTAAAATTAAAGCGTAAAAACGCCCTATTTCAACCTTCATAAAAAATAGTGTATTTTTAAATAATATTACAAATTTGTACTTGTCGTAAAGAATGGACTGGCAGCTACAAAATGAGACCAAAATTTTGACAATCGGATAGAAATTGTGGGCACAGTGAACGGTCAAAGCTAGAGATCTACCAAGCCCTAAAATTAAAGCGTAAAAGCGCCAAATTCGCACGTTTAAGGGGAGAAAAAGCCATTTAAAGTTTTGGTGTTTTTTTCCCTATTTCAACCTTCATAAAAAATAGTGTATTTGTAGATAATATTACAAATTTGTACTTGTCGTAAAGAATAGACTGGCAGCTACAAAATGAGACCAAAATTTTGACAATCGGATAGAAATTGTGGGCACAGTGAACGGTCAAAGCTAGAGATCTACCAAGCCCTAAAATTAAAGCGTAAAAACGCCGAATTCGCACGTTTAAGGGGAGAAAAAGCCATTTAAAGTTTTGGTGTTTTTTTCCCTATTTCAACCTTCATAAAAAATAGTGTATTTGTAAATAATATTACAAATTTGTACTTGTCGTAAAGAATAGACTGGCAGCTACAAAATGAGACCAAAATTTTGACAATCGGATAGAAACTGTGGGCACAGTGAACGGTCAAAGCTAGAGATCTACCAAGCCCTAAAATTAAAGCGTAAAAACGCCGAATTCGCACGTTTAAGGGGAGAAAAAGCCATTTAAAGTTTTGGTGTTTTTTTCCCTATTTCAACCTTCATAAAAAATAGTGTTTTTGTAGATAATATTACAAATTTGTACTTGTCGTAAAGAATAGACTGGCAGCTACAAAATGAGACCAAAATTTTGACAATCGGATAGAAATTGTGGGCACAGTGAACGGTCAAAGCTAGAGATCTACCAAGCCCTAAAATTAAAGCGTAAAAACGCCCTATTTCAACCTTCATAAAAAATAATGTATTTGTAGATAATATTACAAATTTGTACTTGTCGTAAAGAATAGACTGGCAGCTACAAAATGAGACCAAAATTTTGACAATCGGATAGAAATTGTGGGCACAGTGAACGGTCAAAGCTAGAGATCTACCAAGCCTTAAAATTAAAGCGTAAAAACGCCGAATTCACACGTTTAAGGGGAGAAAAAGCCACTTAAAGTTTTGGTGTTTTTTTCCCTATTTCAACCTTCATAAAAAATAGTGTATTTGTAGATAATATTACAAATTTGTACTTGTCGTAAAGAATAGACTGGCAGCTACAAAATGAGACCAAAATTTTGACAATCGGATAGAAATTGTGGGCACAGTGAACGGTCAAAGCTAGAGATCTACCAAGCCCTAAAATTAAAGCGTAAAAACGCCGAATTCGCACGTTTAAGGGGAGAAAAAGCCATTTAAAGTTTTGGTGTTTTTTTCCCTATTTCAACCTTCATAAAAAATAGTGTTTTTGTAAATAATATTACAAATTTGTACTTGTCGTAAAGAATGGACTGGCAGCTACAAAATGAGACCAAAATTTTGACAATCGGATAGAAATTGTGGGCACAGTGAACGGTCAAAGCTAGAGATCTACCAAGCCCTAAAATTAAAGCGTAAAAACGCCGAATTCGCACGTTTAAGGGGAGAAAAAGCCATTTAAAGTTTTGGTGTTTTTTCCCCTATTTCAACCTTCATAAAAAATAGTGTATTTGTAGATAATATTACAAATTTGTACTTGTCGTAAAGAATAGACTGGCAGCTACAAAATGAGACCAAAATTTTGACAATCGGATAGAAATTGTGGGCACAGTGAACGGTCAAAGCTAGAGATCTACCAAGCCCTAAAATTAAAGCGTAAAAACGCCCTATTTCAACCTTCATAAAAAATAGTGTATTTGTAAATAATATTACAAATTTGTACTTGTCGTAAAGAAGGGACTGGCAGCTACAAAATGATACCAAAATTTTGACAATCGGATAGAAATTGTGGGCACAGTGAACGGTCAAAGCTAGAGATCTACCAAGCCCTAAAATTAAAGCGTAAAAACGCGGAATTCGCACGTTTAAGGGGAGAAAAAGCTATTTAAAGTTTTGGTGTTTTTTTTTCCTATTTCAACCTTCATAAAAAATAGTGTATTTGTAGATAATATTACAAATTTGTACTTGTCGTAAAGAATAGACTGGCAGCTACAAAATGAGACCAAAATTTTGACAATCGGATAGAAATTGTGGGCACAGTGAACGGTCAAAGCTAGAGATCTACCAAGTCCTAAAATTAAAGCGTAAAAACGCCCTATTTCAACCTTCATAAAAAATAGTGTATTTGTAAATAATATTACAAATTTGTACTTGTCGTAAAGAATAGACTGGCAGCTACAAAATGAGACCAAAATTTTGACAATCGGATAGAAATTGTGAGCACAGTGAACGGTCAAAGCTAGAGATTTACCAAGCCCTAAAATTAAAGCGTAAAAACGCCGAATTCGCACGTTTAAGGGGAGAAAAAGCCATTTAAAGTTTTGGTGTTTTTTTCCCTATTTCAACCTTCATAAAAAATAGTGTATTTGTAGATAATATTACAAATTTGTACTTGTCGTAAAGAATAGACTGGCAGCTACAAAATGAGACCAAAATTTTGACAATCGGATAGAAATTGTGGGCACAGTGAACGGTCAAAGCTAGAGATCTACCAAGCCCTAAAATTAAAGCGTAAAAACGCCGAATTCGCACGTTTAAGGGGAGAAAAAGCCATTTAAAGTTTTGGTGTTTTTTTCCCTATTTCAACCTTCATAAAAAATAGTGTATTTGTAGATAATATTACAAATTTGTACTTGTCGTAAAGAATAGACTGGCAGCTACAAAATGAGACCAAAATTTTGACAATTGGATAGAAATTGTGGGCACAGTGAACGGTCAAAGCTAGAGATCTACCAAGCCCTAAAATTAAAGCGTAAAAACGCCGAATTCGCACGTTTAAGGGGAGAAAAAGCCATTTAAAGTTTTGGTGTTTTTTTCCCTATTTCAACCTTCATACAAAAAAGTGTATTTGTAGATAATATTACAAATTTGTACTTGTCGTAAAGAATAGACTGGCAGCTACAAAATGAGACCAAAATTTTGACAATCGGATAGAAATTGTGGGCACAGTGAACGGTCAAAGCTAGAGATCTACCAAGCCCTAAAATTAAAGCGTAAAAACGCCGAATTCGCACGTTTAAGGGGAGAAAAAGCTATTTAAAGTTTTGGTGTTTTTTTTTTCCTCTTTCAACCTTCATAAAAAATAGTGTTTTTGTAGATAATATTACAAATTTGTACTTGTCGTAAAGAATAGACTGGCAGCTACAAAATGAGACCAAAATTTTGACAATCGGATAGAAATTGTGGGCACAGTGAACGGTCAAAGCTAGAGATCTACCAAGCCCTAAAATTAAAGCGTAAAAACGCCGAATTCGCACGTTTAAGGGGAGAAAAAGCCATTTAAAGTTTTGGTGTTTTTTTTCCTATTTCAACCTTCATAAAAAATAGTGTATTTGTAAATAATATTACAAATTTGTACTTGTCGTAAAGAATAGACTGGCAGCTACAAAATGAGATCAAAATTTTGACAATCGGATAGAAATTGTGGGCACAGTGAACGGTCAAAGCTAGAGATCTACCAAGCCCTAAAATTAAAGCGTAAAAACGCCGAATTCGCACGTTTAAGGGGAGAAAAAGCCATTTAAAGTTTTGGTGTTTTTTCCCTATTTCAACCTTCATAAAAAATAGTGTATTTGTAGATAATATTACAAATTTGTACTTGTCGTATAGAATAGACTGGCAGCTACAAAATGAGACCAAAATTTTGACAATCGGATAGAAATTGTGGGCACAGTGAACGGTCAAAGCTAGAGATCTACCAAGCCCTAAAATTAAAGCGTAAAAACGCCGAATTCGCACGTTTAAGGGGAGAAAAAGCCATTTAAAGTTTTGGTGTTTTTTTCCCTATTTCAACCTTCATAAAAAATAGTGTATTTGTAGATAATATTACAAATTTGCACTTGTCGTAAAGAATAGACTGGCAGCTACAAAATGAGACCAAAATTTTGACAATCGGATAGAAATTGTGGGCACAGTGAACGGTCAAAGCTAGAGATCTACCAAGCCCTAAAATTAAAGCGTTAAAACGCCGAATTCGCACGTTTAAGGGGAGAAAAAGCCATTTAAAGTTTTGGTGTTTTTTTACCTATTTCAATCTTCATAAAAAATAGTGTATTTGTAGATAATATTACAAATTTGTACTTGTCGTAAAGAATAGACTGGCAGCTACAAAATGCGACCAAAATTTTGACAATCGGATAGAAATTGTGGGCACAGTGAACGGTCAAAGCTAGAGATCTACCAAGCCCTAAAATTAAAGCGTAAAAACGCCGAATTCGCACGTTTAAGGGGAGAAAAAGCCATTTACAGTTTTGGTTTTTTTTTCCCTATTTCAACCTTCATAAAAAATAGTGTATTTGTAGATAATATTACAAATTTGTACTTGTCGTAAAGAATAGACTGGCAGCTACAAAATGAGACCAAAATTTTGACAATCGGATAGAAATTGTGGGCACAGTGAACGGTCAAGGCTAGAGATCTACCAAGCCCTAAAATTAAAGCGTAAAAACGCCGAATTCGCACATTTAAGGGGAGAAAATGCCATTTAAAGTTTTGGTGTTTTTTTTCCTATTTCAACCTTCATAAAAAATAGTGTATTTGTAGATAATATTACAAATTTGTACTTGTCGTAAAGAATAGACTGGCAGCTACAAAATGAGACCAAAATTTTGACAATCGGATAGAAATTGTGGGCACAGTGAACGGTCAAAACTAGAGATCTACCAAGCACTTAAATTAAAGCGTAAAAACGCCCTATTTCAACCTTCATAAAAAATAGTGTATTTGTAAATAATATTACAAATTTGTATTTGTCGTAAAGAATGGACTGGCAGCTACAAAATGAGACCAAAATTTTGACAATCGGATAGAAATTGTGGGCACAGTGAACGGTCAAAGCTAGAGATCTACCAAGACCTAAAATTAAAGCGTAAAAACGCCGAATTCGCACGTTTAAGGGGAGAAAAAGCCATTTAAAGTTTTGGTGTTTTTTTCCCTATTTCAACCTTCATAAAAAATAGTGTATTTGTAGATAATATTACAAATTTGTACTTGCCGTAAAGAATAGACTGGCAGCTACAAAATGAGACCAAAATTTTGACAATCGGATAGAAATTGTGGGCACAGTGAACGGTCAAAGCTAGAGATCTACCAAGCCCTAAAATTAAAGCGTAAAAACGCCAAATTCGCACGTTTAAGGGGAGAAAAAGCCATTTAAAGTTTTGGTGTTTTTTTCCCTATTTCAACCTTCATAAAAAATAGTGTATTTGTAGATAATATTACAAATTTGTACTTGTCGTAAAGAATAGACTGGCAGCTACAAAATGAGACCAAAATTTTGACAATCGGATAGAAATTGTGGGCACAGTGAACGGTCCAAGCTAAAGATCTACCAAGCCCTAAAATTAAAGCGTAAAAACGCCCTATTTCAACCTTCATAAAAAATAGTGTATTTGTAAATAATATTACAAATTTATACTTGTCGTAAAGAATAGACTGGCAGCTACAAAATGAGACCAAAATTTTGACAATCGGATAGAAATTGTGGGCACAGTGAATGGTCAAAGCTAGAGATCTACCAAGCCCTAAAATTAAAGCGTAAAAACGCCGAATTCGCACGTTTAAGGGGAGAAAAAGCCATTTAAAGTTTTGGTGTTTTTTTCCCTATTTCAACCTTCATAAAAAATAGTGTATTTGTAGATAATATTACAAATTTGTACTTGTCGTAAAGAATAGACTGGCAGCTACAAAATGAGACCAAAATTTTGACAATCGGATAGAAATTGTGGGCACAGTGAACGGTCAAAGCTAGAGATCTATCAAGCCCTAAAATTAAAGCATAAAAACGCCGAATTCGCACGTTTAAGGGGAGAAAAAGCCATTTAAAGTTTTGGTGTTTTTTTCCCTATTTCAACCTTCATAAAAAATAGTGTTTTTGTAGATAATATTACAAATTTGTACTTGTTGTAAAGAATAGACTGGCAGCTACAAAATGAGACCAAAATTTTGACAATCGGATAGAAATTGTGGGCACAGTGAACGGTCAAAGCTAGAGATCTACCAAGCCCTAAAATTAAAGCGTAAAAACGCCCTATTTCAACCTTCATAAAAAATAGTGTATTTGTAAATAATATTACAAATTTGTACTTGTCGTAAAGAATGGACTGGCAGCTACAAAATGAGACCAAAATTTTGACAATCGGATAAAAATTGTGAGCACAGTGAACGGTCAAAGCTAGAGATCTACCAAGCCCTGAAATTAAAGCGTCAAAACGCCGAATTCGCACGTTTAAGGGGAGAAAAAGCCATTTAAAGTTTTGGTGTTTTTTTCCCTATTTCAACCTTTATAAAAAATAGTGTATTTGTGAATAATATTACAAATTTGTACTTTTCGTAAAGAATAGACTGGCAGCTACAAAATGAGACTAAAATTTTGACAATCGGATAGAAATTGTGGGCACAGTGAACGGTTAAAGCTAAAGATCTACCAAGCCCTAAAATTTAAGCGTAAAAACGCCGAATTCGCACGTTTAAGGGGAGAAAAAGCCATATAAAGTTTTGGTGTTTGTTTTCCTATTTCAGCCTTCATAAAAAAAAGTGTATTTGTAGATAATATTACAAATTTGTACTTGTCGTAAAGAATAGACTGGCAGCTACAAAATGAGACCAAAATTTTGACAATCGGATAGAAATTGTGGGCACAGTGAACGGTCAAAGCTAGAGATCTACCAAGCCCTACAATTAAAGCGTAAAAACGCCGAATTCGCACGTTTAAGGGGAGAAAAAGCCATTTAAAGTTTTGGTGTTTTTTTCCCTATTTCAACCTTCATAAAAAATAGTGTATTTGTAGATAATATTACAAATTTGTACTTGTCGTAAAGAATAGACTGGCAACTACAAAATGAGACCAAAATTTTGACAATCGGATAGAAATTGTGGGCACAGTGAACGGTCAAAGCTAGAGATCTACCAAGCCCTAAAATTAAAGCGTAAAAACGCCGAATTCGCACGTTTAAGGGGAGAAAAAGCCATTCACAGTTTTGGTGTTTTTTTTCCTATTTCAACCTTCATAAAAAATAGTGTATTTGTAGATAATATTACAAATTTGTACTTGTCGTAAAGAATCGACTGGCAGCTACAAAATGAGACCAAAATTTTGACAATCGGATAGAAATTGTGGGCACAGTGAACGGTCAAAGCTAGAGATCTACCAAGCCCTAAAATTAAAGCGTGAAAACGCCCTATTTCAACCTTCATAAAAAATAGTGTATTTGTAAATAATATTACAAATTTGTACTTGTCGTAAAGAATGGACTGGCAGCTACAAAATGAGACCAAAATTTTGACAATCGGATAGAAATTGTGGGCACAGTGAACGGTCAAAGCTAGAGATCTACCAAGCCCTAAAATTAAAGCGTAAAAACGCCGAATTCGCACGTTTAAGGGGAGAAAAAGCCATTTAAAGTTTTGGTGTTTTTTTCCCTATTTCAACCTTCATAAAAAATAGTGTATTTGTAGATAATATTACAAATTTGTACTTGTCGTAAAGAATAGACTGGCAGCTACAAAATGAGACCAAAATTTTGACAATCGGATAGAATTTGTGGGCACAGTGAACGGTCAAAGCTAGAGATCTACCAAGCCCTTAAATTAAAGCGTAAAAACGCCGAATTCGCACGTTTAAGGGGAGAAAAAGCCATTTAAAGTTTTGGTGTTTTTTTCCCTATTTCAACCTTCATAAAAAATAGTGTATTTGTGAATAATATTACAAATTTGTACTTGTCGTAAAGAATAGACTGGCAGCTACAAAATGAGACCAAAATTTTGACAATCGAATAGAAATTGTGGGCACAGTGAACGGTCAAAGCTAGAGATCTACCAAGCCCTAAAATTAAAGCGTGAAAACGCCGAATTCGCACGTTTAAGGGGAGAAAAAGCCATTTAAAGTTTTGGTGTTTTTTTGCCTATTTCAGCCTTCATAAAAAATAGTGTATTTGTAGATAATATTACAAATTTGAGTAAAGAATAGACTGGCAGCTACAAAATGAGACCAAAATTTTGACAATCGGATAGAATTTGGTGGGCACAGTGAACGGTCCAAAGCTAGAGATCTACCAAGCCCTAAAATTAAAGCGTAAAAACGCCGAATTCGCACGTTTAAGGGAGAAAAAGCCATTTAAAGTTTTGGTGTTTTTTTTCCTATTTCAACCTTCATAAAAAAAGTGCATTTGTAGATAATATTACAAATTTGTACTTGTCGTAAAGAATAGACTGGCAGCTACAAAATGAGACAAAAATTTGACAATCGGATAGAAATTGTGGGCACAGTGAACGGTCAAAGCTAGAGATCTACCAAGCCCTAAAATTAAAGCGTGAAAACGCCCTATTTAAACCATCATAAAAAATAGTGTATTTGTAAATAATATCACAAATTTGTACTTGTCGTAAAGAATAGACTGGCAGCTACAAAATGAGACCAAAATTTTGACAATCGGATAGAAATTGTGGGCACAGTGAACGGTCAAAGCTAGAGATCTACCAAGCCTAAAATTAAAGCGTAAAAACGCCAAATTCGCACGTTTAAGGGGAGAAAAAGCCATTTAAAGTTTTGGTGTTTTTTTCCCTATTTCAACCTTCATAAAAAATAGTGTATTTGTAGATAATATTACAAATTTGTACTTGTCGTAAAGAATAGACTGGCAGCTACAAAATGAGACCAAAATTTTGACAATCGGATAGAAAATTGTGGGCACAGTGAACGGTCAAAGCTAGAGATCTACCAAGCCCTAAATTAAAGCGTAAAAACGCCGAATTCGCACGTTTAAGGGAAGAAAAAGCCATTTAAAGTTTTGGTGTTTTTTTCCCTATTTCAACTTCATAAAAAATAGTGTATTTGTGAATAATATTAAAAATTTGTACTTGTCGTAAAGAATAGACTGGCAGCTACAAAATGAGACCAAAACTTTGACAATCGGATAGAAAATGTGGGCACAGTAAACGGTCAAAGCTAGAGATCTACCAAGCCTAAAATTAAAGCGTAAAAACGCCGAATTCGCACGTTTAAGGGGAGAAAAAGCCATTGAAAGTTTTTGGTGTTTTTTTCCTATTCAGCCTTCATAAAAAATAGTGTATTTGTAAATAATATTAACAAATTTGTCGTAAAGAATAGACTGGCAGCTACAAAATGAGACCAACATTTTGACAAATCGGATAGAAATTGTGGGCACAGTGAACGGTCAAAACTAGAGATCTACCAAGCCCTTAAATTAAAGCGTAAAAACGCCCTATTTCAACCTTCATAAAAAATAGTGTATTTGTAAATAATATTACAAATTTTGTACTTGTCGTAAAGAATGGACTAGCAGCTACAAAATGAGACCAAAATTTTTGGCAATCGGATAGAAAGTGTGGGCACAGTGAACGGTCAAAGCTAGAGATCTACCAAGCCCTAAAATTAAAGCGTAAAAACGCCGATTCGCACGTTTAAGGGGAGAAAAAGCCATTTAAAGTTTTGGTGTTTTTTTCCCTATTTCAACCTTCATAAAAATAGTGTATTTGTAGATAATATTACAAATTTAAACTTGTCGTAAAGAATGGACTGGCAGCTACAAAATGAGACCAAAATTTTGACAATCGGATAGAAATTGTGGGCACAGTGAACGGTCAAAGCCTAGAGATCTACCAAGCCCTACAATTAAAGCGTAAAAACGCCGAATTCGCACGTTTTAAGGGGAGAAAAAAGCCATTTAAAGTTTTGGTGTTTTTTTTCCTATTTCAACCTTCATAAAAAAAAGTGTATTTGTAGATAATATTACAAATTTGTACTTGTCGTAAAGAATAGACTGGCAGCTACAAAATGAGACCAAAAATTTTTGACAATCGGATAGAAATTGTGGACACAGTGAACGGTCAAAGCTAGAGATCTACCAAGCCCTAAAATTAAAGCGTGAAAACGCCGAATTCGCACGTTTAAGGGGAGAAAAAGCCATTTAAAGTTTTGGTGTTTTTTTGGCCTATTTCAGCCTTCATAAAAAATAGTGTATTTGTAGATAATATTACAAATTTGTACTTGTCGTAAAGAATAGACTGGCAGCTACAAAATGAGACCAAAATTTTGACAATCGGATAGAAATTGTGGGCACAGTGAACGGTCAAAGCTAGAGATCTACCAAGCCCTACAATTAAAGCGTAAAAACGCCGAATTTCGCACGTTTAAGGGGAGAAAAAGCCATTTAAAGTTTTGGTGTTTTTTTCCCTATTTCAACCTTCATAAAAAAAAGTGTATTTGTAGATAATATTACAAATTTGTACTTGTCGTAAAGAATAGACTGGCAGCTACAAAATGAGACCAAAATTTTGACAATCGGATAGAAATTGTGGACACAGTGAACGGTCAAAGCTAGAGATCTACCAAGCCCTAAAATTAAAGCGTAAAAACGCCGAATTCGCACGTTTAAGGGGGAGAAAAGCCATTTAAAGTTTTGGTGTTTTTTTTTCCTATTTCAACCTTCATAAAAAATAGTGTTTTTGTAGATAATATTACAAATTTGGACTTGTCGTAAAGAATAGACTGGCAGCTACAAAATGAGACCAAAATTTTGACAATCGGATAGAAATTGTGGACACAGTGAACGGTCAAAGCTAGAGATCTACCAAGCCCCTAAAATTAAAGCGTGAAAACGCCGAATTCGCACGTTTAAGGGGAGAAAAAAGCCATTTAAAGTTTTGGTGTTTTTTTGCCTATTTCAGCCTTCATAAAAAATAGTGTATTTGTAGATAATATTACAAATTTGTACTTGTCGTAAAGAATAGACTGGCAGCTACAAAATGAGACCAAAATTTTGACAATCGGATAGAAATTGTGGGCACAGTGAACGGTCAAAGCTAGAGATCTACCAAGCCCTAAAATTAAAGCGTAAAAACGCCGAATTCGCACGTTTAAGGGGAGAAAAAGCCATTTAAAGTTTTGGTGTTTTTTTTCCTATTTCAACCTTCATAAAAAAGTGCATTTGTAGATAATATTACAAATTTGTACTTGTCGTAAAGAATAGACTGGCAGCTACAAAATGAGACAAAAATTTTGACAATCGGATAGAAATTGTGGGCACAGTGAACGGTCAAAGCTAGAGATCTACCAAGCCCTAAAATTAAAGCGTGAAAACGCCCTATTTAAACCTTCATAAAAAATAGTGTATTTGTAAATAATATCACAAATTTGTACTTGTCGTAAAGAATAGACTGGCAGCTACAAAATGAGACCAAAATTTTGACAATCGGATAGAAATTGTGGGCACAGTGAACGGTCAAAGCTAGAGATCTACCAAGCCCTAAAATTAAAGCGTAAAAACGCCAAATTCGCACGTTTAAGGGGAGAAAAAGCCATTTAAAGTTTTGGTGTTTTTTTCCCTATTTCAACCTTCATAAAAAATAGTGTATTTGTAGATAATATTACAAATTTGTACTTGTCGTAAAGAATAGACTGGCAGCTACAAAATGAGACCAAAATTTTTGACAATCGGATAGAAAATTGTGGGCACAGTGAACGGTCAAAGCTAGAGATCTACCAAGCCCTAAAATTAAAGCGTAAAAACGCCGAATTCGCACGTTTAAGGGGAGAAAAAGCCATTTAAAGTTTTGGTGGTTTTTTTCCCTATTTCAACCTTCATAAAAAATAGTGTATTTGTGAATAATATTAAAAATTTGTACTTGTCGTAAAGAATAGACTGGCAGCTACAAAATGAGACCAAAACTTTGACAATCGGATAGAAATTGTGGGCACAGTAAACGGTCAAAGCTAGAGATCTACCAAGCCCTAAAATTAAAGCGTAAAAACGCCGAATTCGCACGTTTAAGGGGAGAAAAAGCCATTGAAAGTTTTGGTGTTTTTTTCCTATTTCAGCCTTCATAAAAAATAGTGTATTTGTAAATAATATTACAAATTTGTCGTAAAGAATAGACTGGCAGCTACAAAATGAGACCAACATTTTGACAATCGGATAGAAATTGTGGGCACAGTGAACGGTCAAAACTAGAGATCTACCAAGCCCTTAAATTAAAGCGTAAAAACGCCCTATTTCAACCTTCATAAAAAATAGTGTATTTGTAAATAATATTACAAATTTTGTACTTGTCGTAAAGATGGACTAGCAGCTACAAAATGAGACCAAAATTTTGGCAATCGGATAGAAATTGTGGGCACAGTGAACGGTCAAAGCTAGAGATCTACCAAGCCCCTAAAATTAAAGCGTAAAAACGCCGAATTCGCACGTTTAAGGGGAGAAAAAGCCATTTAAAGTTTTTGGTGTTTTTTTCCCTATTTCAACCTTCATAAAAAATAGTGTATTTGTAGATAATATTACAAATTTAAACTTGTCGTAAAGAATGGACTGGCAGCTACAAAATGAGACCAAAATTTTGACAATCGGATAGAAATTGTGGGCACAGTGAACGGTCAAAGCTAGAGATCTACCAAGCCCTACAATTAAAGCGTAAAAACGCCGAATTCGCACGTTTAAGGGGAGAAAAAAGCCATTTAAAGTTTTGTGTTTTTTTCCCTATTTCAACCTTCATAAAAAAAAGTGTATTTGTAGATAATATTACAAATTTGTACTTGTCGTAAAGAATAGACTGGCAGCTACAAAATGAGACCAAAATTTTGACAATCGGATAGAAATTGTGGACACAGTGAACGGTCAAAGCTAGAGATCTACCAAGCCCTAAAATTAAAGCGTAAAAACGCCGAATTCGCACGTTTAAGGGGAGAAAAAGCCATTTAAAGTTTTGGTGTTTTTTTTCCTATTTCAGCCTTCATAAAAAATAGTGTTTTTGTAGATAATATTACAAATTTGTACTTGTCGTAAAGAATAGACTGGCAGCTACAAAATGAGACCAAAATTTTGACAATCGGATAGAAATTGTGGGCACAGTGAACGGTCAAAGCTAGAGATCTACCAAGCCCTAAAATTAAAGCGTAAAAACGCCCTATTTCAACCTTCATAAAAAATAGTGTATTTGTAAATAATATTACAAATTTGTACTTGTCGTAAAGAATGGACTGGCAGCTACAAAATGAGACCAAAATTTTGACAATCGGATAGAAATTGTGGGCACAGTAAACGGTCAAAGCTAGAGATCTACCAAGCCCTAAAATTAAAGCGTAAAAACGCCGAATTCGCACGTTTAAGGGGAGAAAAAGCCATTTAAAGTTTGGTGGTTTTTTCCCTATTTCAACCTTCATAAAAAATAGTGTATTTGTAGATAATATTACAAATTTGTACTTGTCGTAAAGAATAGACTGGCAGCTACAAAATGAGACCAAAATTTTGACAATCGGATAGAAATTGTGGGCACAGTGAACGGTCAAAGCTAGAGATCTACCAAGCCCTAAAATTAAAGCGTAAAAACGCCGAATTCGCACGTTTAAGGGGAGAAAAAGCCATTTAAAGTTTTGGTGTTTTTTCCCCTATTTCAACCTTCATAAAAAATAGTGTATTTGTAGATAATATTACAAATTTGTACTTGTCGTAAAGAATAGACTGGCAGCTACAAAATGAGACCAAAATTTTGACAGTCGGATAGAAATTGTGGGCACAGTGAACGGTCAAAGCTAGAGATCTACCAAGCCCTAAAATTAAAGCGTAAAAACGCCGAATTCGCACGTTTAAGGGGAGAAAAAGCCATTTAAAGTTTTGGTGTTTTTTATCCTATTTCAGCCTTCATAAAAAATAGTGTATTTGTAGATAATAATACAAATTTGTACTTGTCGTAAAGAATAGACTGGCAGCTACAAAATGAGACCAAAATTTTGACAATCGGATAGAAATTGTGGGCACAGTGAACGGTCAAAGCTAGAGATCTACCAAGCCCTAAAATTAAAGCGTAAAAACGCCGAATTCGCACGCTTAAGGGGAGAAAAAGCCATTTAAAGTTTTGGTGTTTTTTTTCCTATTTCAGCCTTCATAAAAAATTATGTTTTTTTAGATAATATTACAAGTTTGTACTTGTCGTAAAGAATAGACTGGCAGCTACAAAATGAGACCAAAATTTTGACAATCGGATAGAAATTGTGGGCACAGTGAACGGTCAAAGCTAGAGATCTACCAAGCCCTAAAATTAAAGCGTAAAAACGCCCTATTTCAACCTTCATAAAAAATAGTGTATTTGTAAATAATATTACAAATTTGTACTTGTCGTAAAGAATGGACTGGCAGCTACAAAATGAGACCAAAATTTTGACAATCGGATAGAAATTGTGGGCACAGTGAACGGTCAAAGCTAGAGATCTACCAAGCCCTAAAATTAAAGCGTAAAAACGCCGAATTCGCACGTTTAAGGGGAGAAAAAGCCATTTAAAGTTTTGGTGTTTTTTTCCCTATTTCAACCTTCATAAAAAATAGTGTATTTGTAGATAATATTACAAATTTGTACTTGTCGTAAAGAATAGACTAGCAGCTACAAAATGAGACCAAAATTTTGACAGTCGGATAGAAATTGTGGGCACAGTGAACGGTCAAAGCTAGAGATCTACCAAGCCCTAAAATTAAAGCGTAAAAACGCCGAATTTGCACGTTTAAGGGGAGAAAAAGCCATTTAAAGTTTTGGTGTTTTTTTCCCTATTTCAACCTTCATAAAAAATAGTGTATTTGTAAATAATATTACAAATTTGTACTTGTCGTAAAGAATGGACTGGCAGCTACAAAATGAGACCAAAATTTTGACAATCGGATAGAAATTGTGGGCACAGTGAACGGTCAAAGCTAGAGATCTACCAAGCCCTAAAATTAAAGCGTAAAAACGCCGAATTCGCACGTTTAAGGGGAGAAAAAGCCATTTAAAGTTTTGGTGTTTTTTTCCCTATTTCAACCTTCATAAAAAATAGTGTATTTGTAGATAATATTACAAATTTGTACTTGTCGTAAAGAATAGACTGGCAGCCACAAAATGAGACCAAAATTTTGACAATCGGATAGAAATTGTGGGCACAGTGAACGGTCAAAGCTAGAGATCTACCAAGCCCTAAAATTAAAGCGTAAAAATGCCGAATTCGCACGTTGAAGGGGAGAAAAAGCCATTTAAAGTTTTGGTGTTTTTTTCCCTATTTCAACCTTCATAAAAAATAGTGTATTTGTAGATAATATTACAAATTTGTACTTGTCGTAAAGAATAGACTGGCAGCTACAAAATGAGACCAAAATTTTGACAGTCGGATAGAAATTGTGGGCACAGTGAACGGTCAAAGCTAGAGATCTACCAAGCCCTAAAATTAAAGCGTAAAAACGCCGAATTCGCACGTTTAAGGGGAGAAAAAGCCATTTAAAGTTTTGGTGTTTTTTTCCCTATTTCAACCTTCATAAAAAATAGTGTATTTGTGAATAATATTACAAATTTGTACTTGTCGTAAAGTATGGACTGGCAGCTACAAAATGAGACCAAAATTTTGACAATCGGATAGAAATTGTGGGCACAGTGAACGGTCAAAGCTAGAGATCTACCAAGCCCTAAAATTAAAACGTAAAAACGCCGAATTCGCACGTTTAAGGGGAGAAAAAGCCATTTAAAGTTTTGGTGTTTTTTTCCCTATTTCAACCTTCATAAAAAATAGTGTATTTGTAGATAATATTACAAATTTGTACTTGTCGTAAAGAATAGACTGGCAGCTATAAAATGAGACCAAAATTTTGACAATCGGATAGAAATTGTGGGCACAGTGAACGGTCAAAGCTAGAGATCTACCAAGCCCTAAAATTAAAGCGTAAAAACGCCGAATTCGCACGTTTAAGGGGAGAAAAAGCCATTTAAAGTTTTGGTGTTTTTTTCCCTATTTCAACCTTCATAAAAAATAGTGTATTTGTAGATAATATTACAAATTTGTACTTGTCGTGAAGAATAGACTGGCAGCTACAAAATGAGACCAAAATTTTGACAGTCGGATAGAAATTGTGGGCACAGTGAACGGTCAAAGCTAGAGATCTACCAAGCCCTAAAATTAAAGCGTAAAAACGCCGAATTCGCACGTTTAAGGGGAGAAAAAGCCATTTAAAGTTTTGGTGTTTTTTCCCCTATTTCAACCTTCATAAAAAATAGTGTATTTGTAGATAATATTACAAATTTGTACTTGTCGTAAAGAATAGACTGGCAGCTACAAAATGAGACCAAAATTTTGACAGTCGGATAGAAATTGTGGGCACAGTGAACGGTCAAAGCTAGAGATCTACCAAGCCCTAAAATTAAAGCGTAAAAACGCCGAATTCGCACGTTTAAGGGGAGAAAAAGCCATTTAAATTTTTGGTGTTTTTTATCCTATTTCAGCCTTCATAAAAAATAGTGTATTTGTAGATAATATTACAAATTTGTACTTGTCGTAAAGAATAGACTGGCAGCTACAAAATGAGACCAAAATTTTGACAATCGGATAGAAATTGTGGGCACAGTGAACGGTCAAAGCTAGAGATCTACCAAGCCCTAAAATTAAAGCGTAAAAACGCCGAATTCGCACGCTTAAGGGGAGAAAAAGCCATTTAAAGTTTTGGTGTTTTTTTTCCTATTTCAGCCTTCATAAAAAATTATGTTTTTTTAGATAATATTACAAGTTTGTACTTGTCGTAAAGAATAGACTGGCAGCTACAAAATGAGACCAAAATTTTGACAATCGGATAGAAATTGTGGGCACAGTGAACGGTCAAAGCTAGAGATCTACCAAGCCCTAAAATTAAAGCGTAAAAACGCCCTATTTCAACCTTCATAAAAAATAGTGTATTTGTAAATAATATTACAAATTTGTACTTGTCGTAAAGAATGGACTGGCAGCTACAAAATGAGACCAAAATTTTGACAATCGGATAGAAATTGTGGGCACAGTGAACGGTCAAAGCTAGAGATCTACCAAGCCCTAAAATTAAAGCGTAAAAACGCCGAATTCGCACGTTTAAGGGGAGAAAAAGCCATTTAAAGTTTTGGTGTTTTTTTCCCTATTTCAACCTTCATAAAAAATAGTGTATTTGTAGATAATATTACAAATTTGTACTTGTCGTAAAGAATAGACTAGCAGCTACAAAATGAGACCAAAATTTTGACAGTCGGATAGAAATTGTGGGCACAGTGAACGGTCAAAGCTAGAGATCTACCAAGCCCTAAAATTAAAGCGTAAAAACGCCGAATTTGCACGTTTAAGGGGAGAAAAAGCCATTTAAAGTTTTGGTGTTTTTTTTCCCTATTTCAACCTTCATAAAAAATAGTGTATTTGTAAATAATATTACAAATTTGTACTTGTCGTAAAGAATGGACTGGCAGCTACAAAATGAGACCAAAATTTTGACAATCGGATAGAAATTGTGGGCACAGTGAACGGTCAAAGCTAGAGATCTACCAAGCCCTAAAATTAAAGCGTAAAAACGCCGAATTCGCACGTTTAAGGGGAGAAAAAGCCATTTAAAGTTTTGGTGTTTTTTTCCCTATTTCAACCTTCATAAAAAATAGTGTATTTGTAGATAATATTACAAATTTGTACTTGTCGTAAAGAATAGACTGGCAGCCACAAAATGAGACCAAAATTTTGACAATCGGATAGAAATTGTGGGCACAGTGAACGGTCAAAGCTAGAGATCTACCAAGCCCTAAAATTAAAGCGTAAAAACGCCGAATTCGCACGTTGAAGGGGAGAAAAAGCCATTTAAAGTTTTGGTGTTTTTTTCCCTATTTCAACCTTCATAAAAAATAGTGTATTTGTAGATAATATTACAAATTTGTACTTGTCGTAAAGAATAGACTGGCAGCTACAAAATGAGACCAAAATTTTGACAGTCGGATAGAAATTGTGGGCACAGTGAACGGTCAAAGCTAGAGATCTACCAAGCCCTAAAATTAAAGCGTAAAAACGCCGAATTCGCACGTTTAAGGGGAGAAAAAGCCATTTAAAGTTTTGGTGTTTTTTTCCCTATTTCAACCTTCATAAAAAATAGTGTATTTGTGAATAATATTACAAATTTGTACTTGTCGTAAAGTATGGACTGGCAGCTACAAAATGAGACCAAAATTTTGACAATCGGATAGAAATTGTGGGCACAGTGAACGGTCAAAGCTAGAGATCTACCAAGCCCTAAAATTAAAACGTAAAAACGCCGAATTCGCACGTTTAAGGGGAGAAAAAGCCATTTAAAGTTTTGATGTTTTTTTCCCTATTTCAACCTTCATAAAAAATAGTGTATTTGTAGATAATATTACAAATTTGTACTTGTCGTAAAGAATAGACTGGCAGCTACAAAATGAGACCAAAATTTTGACAATCGGATAGAAATTGTGGGCACAGTGAACGGTCAAAGCTAGAGATCTACCAAGCCCTAAAATTAAAGCGTAAAAACGCCGAATTCGCACGTTTAAGGGGAGAAAAAGCCATTTAAAGTTTTGGTGTTTTTTTCCCTATTTCAACCTTCATAAAAAATAGTGTATTTGTAGATAATATTACAAATTTGTACTTGTCGTGAAGAATAGACTGGCAGCTACAAAATGAGACCAAAATTTTGACAGTCGGATAGAAATTGTGGGCACAGTGAACGGTCAAAGCTAGAGATCTACCAAGCCCTAAAATTAAAGCGTAAAAACGCCGAATTTGCACGTTTAAGGGGAGAAAAAGCCATTTAAAGTTTTGGTGTTTTTTTCCCTATTTCAACCTTCATAAAAAATAGTGTATTTGTAAATAATATTACAAATTTGTACTTGTCGTAAAGAATGGACTGGCAGCTACAAAATGAGACCAAAATTTTGACAATCGGATAGAAATTGTGGGCACAGTGAACGGTCAAAGCTAGAGATCTACCAAGCCCTAAAATTAAAGCGTAAAAACGCCGAATTCGCACGTTTAAGGGGAGAAAAAGCCATTGAAAGTTTTGGTGTTTTTTTCCCTATTTCAACCTTCATAAAAAAAAAGTGTATTTGTAGATAATATTACAAATTTGTACTTGCCGTAAAGAATAGACTGGCAGCTACAAAATGAGACCAAAATTTTGACAATCGGATAGAAATTGTGGGCACAGTGAACGGTCAAAGCTAGAGATCTACCAAGCCCTAAAATTAAAGCGTAAAAACGCCGAATTCGCACGTTTAAGGGGAGAAAAAGCCATTTAAAGTTTTGGTGTTTTTTTCCCTATTTCAACCTTCATAAAAAATAGTGTATTTGTAGATAATATTACAAATTTGTACTTGTCGTAAAGAATAGACTGGCAGCTACAAAATGAGACCAAAATTTTGACAGTCGGATAGAAATTGTGGGCACAGTGAACGGTCAAAGCTAGAGATCTACCAAGCCCTAAAATTAAAGCGTAAAAACGCCGAATTCGCACGTTTAAGGGGAGAAAAAGCCATTTAAAGTTTTGGTGTTTTTTTCCCTATTTCAACCTTCATAAAAAATAGTGTATTTGTGAATAATATTACAAATTTGTACTTGTCGTAAAGAATAGACTGGCAGCTACAAAATGAGACCAAAATTTTGACAATCGGATAGAAATTGTGGGCACAGTGAACGGTCAAAGCTAGAGATCTACCAAGCCCTAAAATTAAAGCGTAAAAACGCCGAATTCGCACGTTTAAGGGGAGAAAAAGCCATTTAAAGTTTTGGTGTTTTTTTTCCTATTTCAGCCTTCATAAAAAAAAGTGTATTTGTAGATAATATTACAAATTTGTACTTGTCGTAAAGAATAGACTGGCAGCTACAAAATGAGACCAAAATTTTGACAATCGGATAGAAATTGTGGGCACAGTGAACGGTCAAAGCTAGAGATCTACCAAACCCTAAAATTAAAGCGTAAAAACGCCGAATTCGCACGTTTAAGGGGAGAAAAAGCCATTTAAAGTTTTGGTGTTTTTTTTCCTAAGTTTTGGTGTTTTTTTTCCTATTTCAACCTTCATAAAAAATAGTGTATTTGTAGATAATATTACAAATTTGTACTTGTCGTAAAGAATAGACTGGCAGCTACAAAATGAGACCAAAATTTTGACAATCGGATAGAAATTGTGGGCACAGTGAACGGTCAAAGCTAGAGATCTACCAAGCCCTAAAATTAAAGCGTGAAAACGCCCTATTTCAACCTTCATAAAAAATAGTGTATTTGTAAATAATATTACAAATTTGAACTTGTCCTAAAGAATGGACTGGCAGCTACAAAATGAGACCAAAATTTTGACAATCGGATAGAAATTGTGGGCACAGTGAACGGTCAAAGCTAGAGATCTACCAAGCCCTAAATTAAAGCGTAAAAACGCCAAATTCGCACGTTTAAGGGGAGAAAAGCCATTTAAAGTTTTGGTGTTTTTTTCCCTATTTCAACCTTCATAAAAAATAGTGTATTTGTAGATAATATTACAAATTTGTACTTGTCGTAAAGAATAGACTGGCAGCTACAAAATGAGACCAAAATTTTGACAATCGGATAGAAATTGTGGGCACAGTGAACGGTCAAAGCTAGAGATCTACCAAGCCCTAAAATTAAAGCGTAAAAACGCCGAATTCGCACGTTTAAGGGGAGAAAAAGCCATTTAAAGTTTTGGTGTTTTTTTCCCTATTTCAACCTTCATAAAAAATAGTGTATTTGTGAATAATATTACAAATTTGTACTTGTCGTAAAGAATAGACTGGCAGCTACAAAAATGAGACCAAAATTTTGACAATCGGATAGAAATTGTGGGCACAGTGAACGGTCAAAGCTAGAGATCTACCAAGCCCTAAAATTAAAGCGTAAAAACGCCGAATTCGCACGTTTAAGGGGAGAAAAAGCCATTTAAAGTTTTGGTGTTTTTTCCCTATTTCAACCTTTATAAAAAATAGTGTATTTGTAGATAATATTACAAATTTGTACTTGTCGTAAAGAATAGACTGGCAGCTACAAAATGAGACCAAAATTTGACAATCGGATAGAAATTGTGGGCACAGTGAACGGTCAAAGCTAGAGATCTACCAAGCCCTAAAATTAAAGCGTAAAAACGCCGATTCGCACGTTTAAGGGGAGAAAAAGCCATTTAAAGTTTTGGTGTTTTTTTCCCTATTTCAACCTTCATAAAAATAGTGTATTTGTAGATAATATTACAAAATTATACTTGTCGTAAAGAATAGACTGGCAGCTACAAAATGAGACCAAAATTTTGACAATCGATAGAAATTGTGGGCACAGTGAACGGTCAAAGCTAAAGATCTACCAAGCCCTAAAATTAAAGCGTAAAAACGCCTATTTCAACCTTCATAAAAAATAGTGTAATTGTAAATAATATTACAAATTTATACTTGTCGTAAAGAATAGACTGCAGCTACAAAATGAGACCAAAATTTGACAATCGGATAGAAATTGTGGGCACAGTGAACGGTCAAAGCTAGAGATCTACCAAGCCCTAAAATTAAAGCGTAAAAACGCCGAATTCGCACGTTTAAGGGGAGAAAAAGCCATTTAAAGTTTTGGTGTTTTTTTCCCTATTTCAACCTTCATAAAAATAGTGTATTTGTAGATAATATTACAAATTTGTACTTGTCGTAAAGAATCGTCTGGCAGCTACAAAATGAGACCAAAATTTTGACAATCGGATAGATATTGTGGGCACAGTGAACGGTCAAAGCTAGAGATCTACCAAACCCTAAAATTAAAGCGTAAAAACGCCGAATTCGCACGTTTAAGGGGAGAAAAAGCCATTTAAAGTTTTGGTGTTTTTTCCCTATTTCAACCTTCATAAAAAATAGTGTATTTGTAGATAATATTACAAATTTGTACTTGTTGTAAAGAATAGACTGACAGCTACAAAATGAGACCAAAATTTTGACAATCGGATAGAAATTGTGGGCACAGTGAACGGTCAAAGCTAAGATCTACCAAGCCCTAAAATTAAAGCGTAAAACGACCCTTTTTCAACCTTCATAAAAAATAGTGTATTTGTAAATAATATTACAAATTTGTACTTGTCGTAAAGAATGGACTGGCAGCTACAAAATGAGACCAAAATTTTGACAGTCGGATAGAAATTGTGGCACAGTGAACGTCAAAGCTAGAGATCTACCAAGCCCTAAAATTAAAGCGTAAAAACGCCGAATTCGCACGTTTAAGGAGAGAAAAAGCCATTTAAAGTTTTGGTGTTTTTTCCCTATTTCAACTTCATAAAAAATAGTGTATTTGTAATAATATTACAAATTTGTACTTGTCGTAAAGAATGGACTGGCAGCTACAAAATGAGACCAAAATTTTGACAATCGGATAGAATTGTGGGCACAGTGAACGGTCAAAGCTAGAGATCTACCAAGCCCTAAAATTAAAGCGTAAAAACGCCGAATTCGCACGTTTCAAGGGGAGAAAAAGCATTTAAAAGTTTTGGTGTTTTTTTTTCCTATTTCAGCCTTCATAAACAAAAGTGTATTTGTAGATAATATTACAAATTTGTACTTGTCGTAAAGAATAGACTGGCAGCTTCAAATGAGACCAAAATTTTGACAATCGGATAGAAATTGTGGGCACAGTGAACGGTCAAAGCTAGAGATCTACCAAGCCCTACAATTAAAGCGTAAAAACGCCGAATTCGCAGTTTAAGGGGAGAAAAAAGCCATTTAAAGTTTTGTGTTTTTTCCCTATTTCAACCTTCATAAAAAATAGTGTATTTGTAGATAATATTACAAATTTGTACTTGTCGTAAAGAATAGACTGGCAGCTACAAAATGAGACCAAAATTTTGACAATCGGATAGAAATTGTGGGCACAGTGAACGGTCAAAGCTAGGAATCTACCAAGCCTAAAATTAAAGCGTGAAAACGCCCTATTTCAACCTTCATAAAAAATAGTGTATTTGTAAATAATATTACAAATTTGTACTTGTCGTAAAGAATGGACTGCAGCTACAAAATGAGACCAAAATTTTGACAATCGGATAGAAATTGTGGGCACAGTGATCGGTCAAAGCTAGAGATCTACCAAGCCTAAAATTAAAGCGTAAAAACGCCAAATTCGCACGTTTAAGGGGAGAAAAAAGCCATTTAAAGTTTTGGTGTTTTTTTCCCTATTTCAACCTTCATAAAAAATAGTGTATTTGTAGATAATATTACAAATTTGTACTTGTCGTAAAGAATAGCTTGGCAGCTACAAAATGAGACCAAAATTTTTACATTCGGATAGAAATTGTGGGCACAGTGAACGGTCAAAGCTAGAGATCTACCAAGCCACTAAAATTAAAGCGTAAAACGCCGAATTCGCACGTTTAAGGGGAGAAAAAGCCATTTAAAGTTTTGGTGTTTTTTTCCCTATTTCAACCTTCATAAAAAATAGTGTATTTGTAGATAATATTAAAATTTGTACTTGTCGTAAAGAATAGACTGGCAGCTACAAAAATGAGACCAACATTTTGACAATCGGATAGAAATTGTGGGCACAGTGAACGGTCAAAGCTAGAGATCTACCATGCCTAAAATTAACGCGTGAAAACGCCGAATTCGCACGTTTAAGGGGAGAAAAAGCCATTTAAAGTTTTGGTGTTTTTTTTCCTATTTCAGCCTTCATAAAAAATAGTGTATTTGTAGATAATAATACAAATTTGTACTTGTCGTAAAGAATGGACTGGTAGCTACAAAATGAGACCAAAATTTTGACAATCGGATAGAAACTGTGGGCACAGTGAACGGTCAAAGCTAGAGATCTACCAAGCCCTAACATTAAAGCGTAAAACGCCGAATTCGCACGTTTAAGGGGAGAAAAAGCCATTTAAAGTTTTGGTGTTTTTTCCCTATTTCAACCTTCATAAAAAATAAGTGTATTTGTAGATAATATTACAAATTTGTACTTGTCGTAAAGAATAGACTGGCAGCTACAAAATGAGACCAAAATTTTGACAATCGGATAGAAATTGTGGGCACAGTGAACGGTCAAAGCTAGAGATCTACCAAGCCCTAAAATTAAAGCGTGAAAACGCCCTATTTCAAACCTTCATAAAAAATAGTGTATTTGTAAATAATATTACAAATTTGTACTTGTCGTAAAGAATGGACTGGCAGCTACAAAATGAGACCAAAATTTTGACAATCGGATAGAAATTGTGGGCACAGTGAACGGTCAAAGCTAGAGATCTACCAAGCCCTAAAATTAAAGCGTAAAAACGCCGCATTCGCACGTTTAAGGGGAGAAAAAGCCATTTAAAGTTTTGGTGTTTTTTCCCTATTTCAACCTTCATAAAAAATAGTGTATTTGTAAATAATATTACAAGTTTGTACTTGTCGTAAAGAATAGACTGGCAGCTACAAAATGAGACCAAAATTTTGACAATCGGATAGAAATTGTGGGCACAGTGAACGGTCAAAGCTAGAGATCTACCAAGCCCTAAATTAAAGCGTAAAAACGCCGAATTCGCACGTTTAAGGGAGGAAAAAGCCATTTAAAGTTTGGTGTTTTTTTCCCTATTTCAACCTTTATAAAAAATAGTGTATTTGTAGATAATATTACAAATTTGTACTTGTCGTAAAGAATAGACTGGCAGCTACAAAATGAGACCAAAATTTTGACAATCGGATAGAAATTGTGGGCACAGTGAACGACAAAGCTAGAGATCTACCAAGCCCTAAAATTAAAGCGTAAAAACGCCGAATTCCGCACGTTTAAGGGAGAAAAAGCCATTTAAAGTTTTGGTGTTTTTTTCCCTATTTCAACCTTCATAAAAAAAGTGTATTTGTAGATAATATTACAAATTTATACTTGTCGTAAAGAATAGACTGGCAGCTACAAATGAGACCAAAAATTTTGACAAATCGGATAGAAATTGTGGGCACAGTGAACGGTCAAAGCTAAAGATCTACCAAGCCCTAAAATTAAAGCGTAAAAACGCCCTATTTCAACCTTCATAAAAAATAGTGTAATTGTAATAATATTACAAATTTATACTTGTCGTAAAGAATAGACTGGCAGCTACAAAATGAGACAAAATTTTGACAATCGGATAGAAATTGTGGGCACAGTGAAACGGTCAAAGCTAGAGATCTACCAAGCCCTAAAATTAAAGCGTAAAAACGCCGAATTCGCACGTTTAAGGGGAGAAAAAGCCCATTTAAAGTTTTGGTGTTTTTTTCCCTATTTCAACCTTCATAAAAAATAGTGTATTTGTAGATAATATTACAAATTTGTACTTGTCGTAAAGAATCGTCTGGCAGCTACAAAATGAGACCAAAATTTTGACAATCGGATAGAAATTGTGGGCACAGTGAACGGTCAAAGCTAGAGATCTACCAAACCCTAAAATTAAAGCGTAAAAACGCCGAATTCGCACGTTTAAGGGGAGAAAAAGCCATTTAAAGTTTTGGTGTTTTTTTCCCTATTTCAACCTTCATAAAAAATAGTGTATTTGTAGATAATATTACAAATTTGTACTGTTGTAAAGAATAGACTGACAGCTACAAAATGAGACCAAAATTTTGACAATCGGATAGAAATTGTGGGCACAGTGAACGGTCAAAGCTAGAGATCTACCAAGCCCTAAAATTAAAGCGTAAAACGCCCTTTTTCAACCTTCATAAAAAATAGTGTATTTGTAAATAATTTACAAATTTGTACTTGTCGTAAAGAATGGACTGGCAGCTACAAAATGAGACCAAAATTTTGACAGTCGGATAGAAATTGTGGGCACAGTGAACGGTCAAAGCTAGAGATCTACCAAGCCCTAAAATTAAAGCGTAAAAACGCCGAATTCGCACGTTTAAGGGGAGAAAAAGCCATTTAAAGTTTTGGTGTTTTTTTCCCTATTTCAACCTTCATAAAAAATAGTGTATTTGTAAATAATATTACAAATTTGTACTTGTCGTTAAGAATGGACTGGCAGCTACAAAATGAGACCAAAATTTTGACAATCGGATAGAAATTGTGGGCACAGTGAACGGTCAAAGCTAGAGATCTACCAAGCCCTAAAATTAAAGCGTAAAAACGCCGAATTCGCACGTTTAAGGGGAGAAAAAGCCATTTAAAGTTTTGGTGTTTTTTTTCCTATTTCAGCCTTCATAAACAAAAGTGTATTTGTAGATATATTACAAATTTGTATTGTCGTAAAGAATAGACTGGCAGGCTTCAAAATGAGACCAAAATTTTGACAATCGGATAGAAATTGTGGGCACAGTGAACGGTCAAAGCTAGAGATCTACCAAGCCCTAAAATTTAAAGCGTAAAAACGCCGAATTCGCACGTTTAAGGGGAGAAAAGCCATTTAAAGTTTTGGTGTTTTTTTCCCTATTTCAACCTTCATAAAAATAGTGTGTATTTGTAGATAATATTACAAATTTGTACTTGTCGTAAAGATAGACTGGCAGCTACAAAATGAGACCAAAATTTTGACAATCGGATAGAAATTGTGGGCACAGTGAACGGTCAAAGCTAGAGATCTACCAAGCCCTAAAATTAAAGCGTGGAAAACGCCCTATTTTCAACCTTCATAAAAAATAGTGTATTTGTAAATAATATTACAAATTTGTACTTGTCGTAAAGAATGGACTGCAGCTACAAAATGAGACCAAAATTTTGACAATCGGATAGAAATTGTGGGCACAGTGAACGGTCAAAGCTAGAGATCTACCAAGCCCTAAAATTAAAGCGTAAAAACGCCAAATTCGCACGTTTAAGGGGAGAAAAAGCCATTTAAAGTTTTGGTGTTTTTTTCCCTATTTCAACCTTCATAAAAATAGTGTATTTGTAGATAATATTACAAATTTGTACTTGTCGTAAAGAATAGCTTGGCAGCTACAAAAATGAGACCAAAATTTTGACAATCGGATAGAAATTGTGGGCACAGTGAACGGGTCAAAGCTAGAGATCTACCAAGCCCTAAAATTAAAGCGTAAAAACGCCGAATTCGCACGTTTAAGGGGAGAAAAAGCCATTAAAGTTTTGGTGTTTTTTTCCCTATTTCAACCTTCATAAAAAATAGTGTATGTGTAGATAATATTACAAATTTGTACTTGTCGTAAAGAATAGACTGGCAGCTACAAAATGAGACCAAAATTTTGACAATTCGGATAGAAATTGTGGGCACAGTGAACGGTCAAAGCTAGAGATCTACCAAGCCCTAAAATTAAAGCGTGAAAACGCCGAATTCGGCACGTTTAAGGGGAGAAAAAGCCATTTAAAGTTTTGGTGTGTTTTTTCCTATTTCAGCCTTCATAAAAAATAGTGTATTTGTAGATAATAATACAAATTTGTACTTGTCGTAAAGAATGGACTGGTAGCTACAAAATGAGACCAAAATTTTGACAATCGGATAGAAACTGTGGGCACAGTGAACGGTCAAAGCTAGAGATCTACCAAGCCCTAAAATTAAAGCGTAAAAACGCCGAATTCGCACGTTTAAGGGGAGAAAAAGCCATTTTAAAGTTTTGGTGTTTTTTTCCCTATTTTCAACCTTCATAAAAAATAGTGTATTTGTAGATAATATTACAAATTTGTACTTGTCGTAAAGAATAGACTGGCAGCTACAAAATGAGACCAAAATTTTGACAATCGGATAGAAATTGGTGGCACAGTGAACGGTCAAAGCTAGAGATCTACCAAGCCCTAAAATTAAAGCGTGAAAACGCCCTATTTTCAACCTTCATAAAAAATAGTGTATTTGTAAATAATATTACAAATTTGTACTTGTCGTAAAGAATGGACTGGCAGCTACAAAATGAGACCAAAATTTTGACAATCGGATAGAAATTGTGGGCACAGTGAACGGTCAAAGCTAGAGATCTACCAAGCCCTAAAATTAAAGCGTAAAAACGCCGCATTCGCACGTTTAAGGGAGAAAAAGCCATTTAAAGTTTTGGTGTTTTTTTCCCTATTTCAACCTCATCAAAAAATAGTGTATTTGGAAATAATATTACAAGTTTGTACTTGTCGTAAAGAATGGACTGGCAGCTACAAAATGAGACCAAAATTTTGACAATCGGATAGAAATTGTGGGCACAGTGAACGGTCAAAGCTAGAGATCTACCAAGCCCTAAAATTAAAGCGTAAAAACGCCGAATTCGTAACGTTTATGGGGAGAAAAAGCCATTTAAAGTTTGGTGTTTTTTCCTATTTCAACCTTCATAAAAAATAGTGTATTTGTAGATAATATTACAAATTTGTACTTGTCGTAAAGAATAGACTGCAGCTACAAAATGAGACCAATATTTTGACAATCGGATAGAAATTGTGGGCACAGTGAACGGTCAAAGCTAGAGATCTACCAAGCCCTAAAATTAAGCGTAAAAAACGCCGAATTCGCACGTTTAAGGGGAGAAAAAGCCATTTAAAGTTTTGGTGTTTTTTTTCCTATTTCAGCCTTCATAAAAAAATAGTGTATTTGTAGATAATATACAAATTTGTACTTGTCGTAAAGAATAGACTGGCCAGCTACAAAATGAGACCAAAATTTTGACAATCGGATAGAAATTGTGGCACAGTGAACGGTCAAAGCTAGAGATCTACCAAGCCCTAAAATTAAAGCGTAAAAACGCCGAATTTCGCACGTTTAAGGGGAGAAAAAGCCATTTAAAGTTTTGGTGTTTTTTTCCCTATTTCAACCTTCATAAAAAATAGTGTATTTGTAGATAATATTACAATTTGTACTTGTCGCAAAGAATAGACTGGCAGCTACAAATGAGACCAAAATTTTGACAATCGGATAGAAATTGTGGGCACCGTGAACGGTCAAAGCTAGAGATCTACCAAGCCCTACAATTAAAGCGTAAAACGCCGAATTCGCACGTTTAAGGGGGAAAAAAGCCATTTAAAGTTTTGGTGTTTTTTTCCCTATTTCAACCTTCATAAAAAATAGTGTATTTGTAGATAATATTACAAATTTGTACTTGTCGTAAAGAATAGACTGGCAGCTACAAAATGAGACCAAAATTTTGACAATCGGATAGAAATTGTGGGAACAGTGAACAGTCAAAGCTAGAGATCTACCAAGCCCTAAAATTAAAGCGTAAAAAACGCCGAATTCGCACGTTTAAGGGGAGAAAAAACCATTTAAAGTTTTGGTGTTTTTTTCCTATTTCAACGTTCATAAAAAAAGTGTATTTGTAGGTAATATTACAAATTTGTACTTGTCGTAAAGAATAGACTGGCAGCTACAAAATGAGACCAAAATTTTGACAATCGGATAGAAATTGTGGGCACAGTGAACGGTCAAAGCTAGAGATCTACCAAGCCCTAAAATTAAAGCGTGAAAACGCCCTATTTCAACCTTCATAAAAAATAGTGTATTTGTAAATAATATTACAAATTTGTACTTGTCGTAAAGAATGGACTGGCAGCTACAAAATGAGACCAAAATTTTGACAATCGGATAGAAATTGTGGGCACAGTGAACGGTCAAAGCTAGAGATCTACCAAGCCCTAAATTAAAGCGTAAAAACGCCGAATTCGCACTGTTAAGGGGAGAAAAAGCCAGTTTAAAGTTTTTGGTGTTTTTTTCCTATTTCAACCTTCATAAAAAATAGTGTATTTGTAGATAATATTACAAATTTGTACTTGTCGTAAAGAATAGACTGGCAGCTACAAAATGAGACCAAAATTTTGACAATCGGATAGAAATTGTGGGCGTGAACGGTCAAAGCTAGAGATCTACCAAGCCCTAAAATTAAAGCGTGAAAACGCCCTATTTCAACCTTCATAAAAAATAGTGTATTTGTAAATAATATTACAAATTTGTACTTGTCGTAAAGAATGGACTGGCAGCTACAAAATGAGACCAAAATTTTGACAATCGGATAGAAATTGTGGGCACAGTGAACGGTCAAAGCTAGAGATCTACCAAGCCCTAAAATTAAAGCGTAAAAACGCCAAATTCGCACGTTTAAGGGGAGAAAAAGCCATTTAAAGTTTTGGTGTTTTTTTCCCTATTTCAACCTTCATAAAAAATAGTGTATTTGTGAATAATATTACAAATTTGTACTTGCCGTAAAGAATAGACTGGCAGCTACAAAATGAGACCAAAATTTTGACAATCGGATAGAAATTGTGGGCACAGTGAACGGTCAAAGCTAGAGATCTACCAAGCCCTAAAATTAAAGCGTAGAAACGCCGAATTCGCAAGTTTAAGGGGAGAAAAAGCCATTTAAAGTTTTGGTGTTTTTTTCCTATTTCAACCTTCATAAAAAATAGTGTATTTGAAGATAATATGACAAATTTGTACTTGTCGTAAAGAATAGACTGGCAGCTACAAAATGAGACCAAAATTTTGACAACCGGATAGAAACTGTGGGCACAGTGAACGGTCAAAGCTAGAGATCTACCAAGCCCTAAAATTAAAGCGTAAAAACGCCGAATTCGCACGTTTAAGGGGAGAAAAAGCCATTTAAAGTTTTGGTGTTTTTTTTCCTATTTCAGCCTTCATAAAAAATAGTGTATTTGTAGATAATATTACAAATTTGTACTTGTCGTAAAGAATAGACTGGCAGCTACAAAATGAGACCAAAATTTTGACAATCGGATAGAAATTGTGGGCACAGTGAACGGTCAAAGCTAGAGATCTACCAAGCCCTAAAATTAAAGCGTAAAAACGCCGAATTCGCACGTTTAAGGGGAGAAAAAGCCATTTAAAGTTTTGGTGTTTTTTTCCCTATTTCAACCTTCATAAAAAATAGTGTATTTGTAAATAATATTACAAATTTGTACTTGTCGCAAAGAATAGACTGGCAGCTACAAAATGAGACCAAAATTTTGACAATCGGATAGAAATTGTGGGCACAGTGAACGGTCAAAGCTAGAGATCTACCAAGCCCTACAATTAAAGCGTAAAAGCGCCAAATTCGCACGTTTAAGGGGAGAAAAAGCCATTTAAAGTTTTGGTGTTTTTTTCCCTATTTCAACCTTCATAAAAAATAGTGTATTTGTAGATAATATTACAAATTTGTACTTGTCGTAAAGAATAGACTGGCAGCTACAAAATGAGACCAAAATTTTGACAATCGGATAGAAATTGTGGGCACAGTGAACAGTCAAAGCTAGAGATCTACCAAGCCCTAAAATTAAAGCGTAAAAACGCCGAATTCGCACGTTTAAGGGGAGAAAAAGCCATTTAAAGCTTTGGTGTTTTTTTTCCTATTTCAACGTTCATAAAAAATAGTGTATTTGTAGATAATATTACAAATTTGTACTTGTCGTAAAGAATAGACTGGCAGCTACAAAATGAGACCAAAATTTTGACAATCGGATAGAAATTGTGGGCACAGTGAACGGTCAAAGCTAGAGATCTACCAAGCCCTAAAATTAAAGCGTGAAAACGCCCTATTTCAACCTTCATAAAAAATAGTGTATTTGTAAATAATATTACAAATTTGTACTTGTCGTAAAGAATGGACTGGCAGCTACAAAATGAGACCAAAATTTTGACAATCGGATAGAAATTGTGGGCACAGTGAACGGTCAAAGCTAGAGATCTACCAAGCCCTAAAATTAAAGCGTAAAAACGCCAAATTCGCACGTTTAAGGGGAGAAAAAGCCATTTAAAGTTTTGGTGTTTTTTTCCCTATTTCAACCTTCATAAAAAATAGTGTATTTGTAGATAATATTACAAATTTGTACTTGCCGTAAAGAATAGACTGGCAGCTACAAAATGAGACCAAAATTTTGACAATCGGATAGAAATTGTGGGCACAGTGAACAGTCAAAGCTAGAGATCTACCAAGCCCTAAAATTAAAGCGTAGAAACGCCGAATTCGCAAGTTTAAGGGGAGAAAAAGCCATTTAAAGTTTTGGTGTTTTTTTCCCTATTTCAACCTTCATAAAAAATAGTGTTTTTGAAGATAATATTACAAATTTGTACTTGTCGTAAAGAATAGACTGGCAGCTACAAAATGAGACGAAAATTTTGACAACCGGATAGAAATTGTGGGAACAGTGAACGGTCAAAGCTAGAGATCTACCAAGCCCTAAAATTAAAGCGTAAAAACGCCGAATTCGCACGTTTAAGGGGAGAAAAAGCCATTTAAAGTTTTGGTGTTTTTTTTCCTATTTCAGCCTTCATAAAAAATAGTGTATTTGTAGATAATATTACAAATTTGTACTTGTCGTAAAGAATAGACTGGCAGCTACAAAATGAGACCAAAATTTTGACAATCGGATAGAAATTGTGGGCACAGTGAACGGTCAAAGCTAGAGATCTACCAAGCCCTAAAATTAAAGCGTAAAAACGCCGAATTCGCACGTTTAAGGGGAGAAAAAGCCATTTAAAGTTTTGGTGTTTTTTTCCCTATTTCAACCTTCATAAAAAATAGTGTATTTGTAGATAATATTACAAATTTGTACTTGTCGCAAAGAATAGACTGGCAGCTACAAAATGAGACCAAAATTTTGACAATCGGATAGAAATTGTGGGCACAGTGAACGGTCAAAGCTAGAGATCTACCAAGCCCTACAATTAAAGCGTAAAAACGCCGAATTCGCACGTTTAAGGGGAGAAAAAGCCATTTAAAGTTTTGGTGTTTTTTTCCCTATTTCAACCTTCATAAAAAATAGTGTATTTGTAGATAATATTACAAATTTGTACTTGTCGTAAAGAATAGACTGGCAGCTACAAAATGAGACCAAAATTTTGACAATCGGATAGAAATTGTGGGCACAGTGAACAGTCAAAGCTAGAGATCTACCAAGCCCTAAAATTAAAGCGTAAAAACGCCGAATTCGCACGTTTAAGGGGAGAAAAAGCCATTTAAAGTTTTGGTGTTTTTTTTCCTATTTCAACGTTCATAAAAAATAGTGTATTTGTAGATAATATTACAAATTTGTACTTGTCGTAAAGAATAGACTGGCAGCTACAAAATGAGACCAAAATTTTGACAATCGGATAGAAATTGTGGGCACAGTGAACGGTCAAAGCTAGAGATCTACCAAGCCCTAAAATTAAAGCGTGAAAACGCCCTATTTCAACCTTCATAAAAAATAGTGTATTTGTAAATAATATTACAAATTTGTACTTGTCGTAAAGAATAGACTGGCAGCTACAAAATGAGACCAAAATTTTGACAATCGGATAGAAAATGTGGGCACAGTGAACGGTCAAAGCTAGAGATCTACCAAGCCCTAAAATTAAAGCGTAAAAACGCCGAATTCGCACGTTTAAGGGGAGAAAAAGCCATTTAAAGTTTTGGTGTTTTTTTTCCTATTTCAACCTTCATAAAAAATAGTGTATTTGTAGATAATATTACAAATTTGTTCTTGTCGTAAAGAATAGACTGGCAGCTACAAAATGAGACCAAAATTTTGACAATCGGATAGAAATTGTGGGCACAGTGAACGGTCAAAGCTAGAGATCTACCAAGCCCTAAAATTAAAGCGTGAAAACGCCCTATTTCAACCTTCATAAAAAATAGTGTATTTGTAAATAATATGACAAATTTGTACTTGTCGTAAAGAATGGACTGGCAGCTACAAAATGAGACCAAAATTTTGACAATCGGATAGAAATTGTGGGCACAGTGAACGGTCAAAGCTAGAGATCTACCAAGCCCTAAAATTAAAGCGTAAAAACGCCAAATTCGCACGTTTAAGGGGAGAAAAAGCCATTTAAAGTTTTGGTGTTTTTTTCCCTATTTCAACCTTCATAAAAAATAGTGTATTTGTAGATAATATTACAAATTTGTACTTGTCGTAAAGAATAGCTTGGCAGCTACAAAATGAGACCAAAATTTTGACAATCGGATAGAAATTGTGGGCACAGTGAACGGTCAAAGCTAGAGATCTACCAAGCCCTAAAATTAAAGCGTAAAAACGCCGAATTCGCACGTTTAAGGGGAGAAAAAGCCATTTAAAGTTTTGGTGTTTTTTTCCCTATTTCAACCTTCATAAAAAATAGTGTATTTGTAGATAATATTACAAATTTGTACTTGTCGTAAAGAATAGACTGGCAGCTACAAAATGAGACCAAAATTTTGACAATCGGATAGAAATTGTGGGCACAGTGAACGGTCAAAGCTAGAGATCTACCAAGCCCTAAAATTAAAGCGTAAAAACGCCGAATTCGCACGTTTAAGGGGAGAAAAAGCCATTTAAAGTTTTGGTGTTTTTTTTCCTATATCAGCCTTCATAAAAAATAGTGTATTTGTAGATAATATTACAAATTTGTACTTGTCGTAAAGAATAGACTGGCAGCTACAAAATGAGACCAAAATTTTGACAATCGGATAGAAACTGTGGGCACAGTGAACGGTCAAAGCTAGAGATCTACCAAGCCCTAAAATTAAAGCGTAAAAACGCCGAATTCGCACGTTTAAGGGGAGAAAAAGCCATTTAAAGTTTTGGTGTTTTTTTCCCTATTTCAACCTTCATAAAAAATAGTGTATTTGTAGATAATATTACAAATTTGTACTTGTCGTAAAGAATAGACTGGCAGCTACAAAATGAGACCAAAATTTTGACAATCGGATAGAAATTGTGGGCACAGTGAACGGTCAAAGCTAGAGATCTACCAAGCCCTAAAATTAAAGCGTGAAAACGCCCTATTTCAACCTTCATAAAAAATAGTGTATTTGTAAATAATATTACAAATTTGTACTTGTCGTAAAGAATGGACTGGCAGCTACAAAATGAGACCAAAATTTTGACAATCGGATAGAAATTGTGGGCACAGTGAACGGTCAAAGCTAGAGATCTACCAAGCCCTAAAATTAAAGCGTAAAAACGCCAAATTCGCACGTTTATGGGGAGAAAAAGCCATTTAAAGTTTTGGTGTTTTTTTCCCTATTTCAACCTTCATAAAAAATAGTGTATTTGTAGATAATATTACAAATTTGTACTTGTCGTAAAGAATAGACTGGCAGCTACAAAATGAGACCAAAATTTTGACAATCGGATAGAAATTGTGGGCACAGTGAACGGTCAAAGCTAGAGATCTACCAAGCCCTAAAATTAAAGCGTAAAAACGCCGAATTCGCACGTTTAAGGGGAGAAAAAGCCATTTAAAGTTTTGGTGTTTTTTTCCCTATTTCAACCTTCATAAAAAATAGTGTATTTGTGAATAATATTACAAATTTGTACTTGTCGTAAAGAATAGACTGGCAGCTACAAAATGAGACCAAAATTTTGACAATCGGATAGAAATTGTGGGCACAGTGAACGGTCAAAGCTAGAGATCTACCAAGCCCTAAAATTAAAGCGTAAAAACGCCGAATTCGCACGTTTAAGGGGAGAAAAAGCCATTTAAAGTTTTGGTGTTTTTTTTCCTATTTCAGCCTTCATAAAAAATAGTGTATTTGTAGATAATATTACAAATTTGTACTTGTCGTAAAGAATAGACTGGCAGCTACAAAATGAGACCAAAATTTTGACAATCGGATAGAAATTGTGGGCAAAGTGAACGGTCAAAGCTAGAGATCTACCAAGCCCTTAAAATAAAGCGTAAAAACGCCCTATTTCAACCTTCATAAAAAATAGTGTATTTATAGATAATATTACAAATTTGTACTTGTCGTAAAGAATGGACTGGCAGCTACAAAATGAGACCAAAATTTTGGCAATCGGATAGATATTGTGGGCACAGTGAACGGTCAAAGCTAGAGATCTACCAAGCCCTAAAATTAAAGCGTAAAAACGCCGAATTCGCACGTTCAAGGGGAGAAAAAGCCATTTAAAGTTTTGGTGTTTTTTTTCCTATTTCAACCTTCATAAAAAATAGTGTATTTGTAGATAATATTACAAATTTGACTTGTCGTAAAGAATGGACTGGCAGCTACAAAATGAGACCAAAATTTTGACAATCGGATAGAAATTGTGGGCACAGTGAACGGTCAAAGCTAGAGATCTACCAAGCCCTAAAATTAAAGCGTAAAAACGCCGAATTCGCACGTTTAAGGGGAGAAAAAGCCATTTAAAGTTTTGGTGTTTTTTTCCCTATTTCAACCTTCATAAAAAATAGTGTATTTGTAGATAATATTACAAATTTGTACTTGTCGTAAAGAATAGACTGGCAGCTACAAAATGAGACCAAAATTTTGACAATCGGATAGAAATTGTGGGCACAGTGAACGGTCAAAGCTAGAGATCTACCAAGCCCTAAAATTAAAGCATAAAAACGCCGAATTTGCACGTTTAAGGGGAGAAAAAGCCATTTAAAGTTTTGGTGTTTTTTTTCCTATTTCAACCTTCATAAAATATAGTGTTTTTGTAGATAATATTACAAATTTGTACTTGTCGTAAAGAATAGACTGGCAGCTACAAAATGAGACCAAAATTTTGACAATCGGATAGAAATTGTGGGCAAAGTGAACGGTCAAAGCTAGAGATCTACCAAGCCCTAAAATTAAAGCGTAAAAACGCCCTATTTCAACCTTCATAAAAAATAGTGTATTTGTAAATAATATTACAAATTTGTACTTGTCGTAAAGAATGGACTGGCAGCTACAAAATGAGACCAAAATTTTGGCAATCGGATAGAAATTGTGGGCACAGTGAACGGTCAAAGCTAGAGATCTACCAAGCCCTAAAATTAAAGCGTAAAAACGCCGAATTCGCACGTTCAAGGGGAGAAAAAGCCATTTAAAGTTTTGGTGTTTTTTTTCCTATTTCAACCTTCATAAAAAAAAAGTGTATTTGTAGATAATATTACAAATTTGACTTGTCGTAAAGAATGGACTGGCAGCTACAAAATGAGACCAAAATTTTGACAATCGGATAGAAATTGTGGGCACCGTGAACGGTCAAAGCTAGAGATCTACCAAGCCCTACAATTAAAGCGTAAAAACGCCGAATTCGC
>CAXAJY010000019.1:0-19341 GCA_963969285.1 Odontomyia ornata | reverse complement strand
GGAGCTCACTTTTTTCCATTTCTTTTCAATAACAAAAGTTGGTTCGCACAAAAGCCTTAACTCACGAACCAATAGTTTGATTGCTGTCAAATTTATACATGTATCGTTTAAAGGTTAACACGAATAAAAAATCATATGAAAAAAATTCTAGTAACGCCATCTATGTATCGTCCTATTGAATAGACTAATATATATATATATATATATATATATATATATATATATATATATATATATATATATATATATATATATATATATATATATATATATACATATATATGTATATATATATATATATATGTATATATATATATATATATATATATATATATATAAATATATATATATATATATATATATATATATATATATATATATATATATATGTATATATATATATATATATATATATATATATATATACATATATATATATATATATATATATATATATATATATATATATATTTATATATATACATATATATATATATATATATATATATATATATATATATATATATATATATATATATATATATATATATATATATATATATATATATATATATACATGTCGTAAATATTCTACATAGATTTAATAGTTTGGCTTTATTGGCAATAGATTATTTGAATGTTCAACAGCCGTAAAGTATTCAAGATTTCTAAAAGTTGTTGGCTTTAGAGCATAAAGAGTAGTTAAAAGATTTTTTGGTTACTTTTGGTAAATTAAAATAAGGATAAAAGAGCACGTGAGTTGTATTCTTTAGAAACCAAAATTATCAAATGCTTTAAATAAAAAAAAAATTTAATATTTCTGAATCCAATATAAATATGGACGCGGTTTTTAGTCTAGGACATAAAAAAGATTTAACTAAAATAACTTTTAAAAAAAAAAGAAAACCGACTTCAATGTGCCCTAAAAAGGATGAAATAAATTTCATAGAAGCGGTGCCAAATCAGTTTTTCCCCGTTTCGTTCACTGTGGTTATTGTGTTTTGAATTGCATTATATAGAAACGGAGAAATTGATTTGGCACCGCTTCTATGAAATTTATTTCATCCTTTTTAGGGCACATTGAAGTCGGTTTTCTTTTTCTTTTTTAAAGTTATTTTATTTCACCCTTTTAAGAGGTAGATGCGTTCATTCAAATTCAATTAAGATTCGGTTACTTGACTAGATTATTCCATGATCCGTGAAACGATAAATTTGTGATTAATGTGATTTGCATTTGCATTTTCAAAGTGCAGTTTCCGTCGGTCATTCACTTCTTTTATGTACTATATAACATTGTTCTTTCTTTCATTTGCATATGCATAAAATAAAGTATCTGATCAATTTTCAGATAGCGATAAATCCGTAATATTTTTGGTGGCATTTTTATATCTTACGTATAGTATCTAAGCTAAGGATATAAGAAGGATCTTATAATTATTTCATTATCAGCCGGAAGACGAATGCTGAGGAGAAAAGCAATCATTAAATTTTTCCCAAAGATATTGCTCTGAATCATCTTGAATTACTTACATATATACTCGTGTATACATGCACACAACACACACAAATTTATATATATATATATATATATATATATATATATATATATATATATATATATATATATATATATATATATGCATATATATATATATATATATATATATATATGCATATATATATATATATATATATATATATATATATATATATATATATATGTATATATATATACATATATATCTATATGTATATATATATATATTTGTACATATATATGTACGTATACTCGTATATATATTTTACTTGGCTCTGCTCAACCCTTGCAATTAATTTTTTCTTTCGTTTGGAATTATGTTATTTGCTGTTATAGCCTTTTGTTTATAACTTCGCATAAATGAATAACATACTATTTCCTTGCTTTGTTCAAAACTTGTTTGGTCCACAACTATATTCTTTTCGATGTAATTGGGGTTTTATAGAAAGAAAATTTATACAATATCCCATTAAAATATAAGTATTTCTATAGACAAAGTTTGAATAACGGTGCTAATGTTAAAAGCAACGTACAGTTTTGCTAGGTAAATGCTATAATGAGAGCAAGAACAAGTAGTTTTCCTGTTTGTATGAAGAGAAAGGTTAATTCACTTTACGTAGTTCAAACGGAGTTGATTCTCGAAGTGGATATGAAAGTGTTTTCATTTAATGAATATTTCAGATTCTGATTATATAAAACGTGTGTTAATAAGGAAGATTATTTGGATAATAAAATTACTACAAACCAACAACAATCCATAGAAGGTGAAGGGAAGCGTAAAAGTGTATGTTATTTAAATGAAAATCTAATTTGCAGATTGATTTGTGTAAAAAATTTTTTGTGAAGGAGGAATTCGAAATAAGTAATCATTGAAGTTGTGAAGTGGCAGTAAAAAGGTGAATAAGAGGTTATAGAAAATTCAATATGTGATATTTAAAATGATTATTTTCAGATAGGACTTAACATTTGAAGTTACAGAACATTACTGTGTACAGTGTGCGGTGAAATTATTGATAACTGTGGAAGGTAAATGTGACACAGTCAATTACGAAAAGTGATCGAAAATGATTATATATTTTAGGGAGATTACAAGTGCGGCAAGGAAATTAACGCAGAAATATCAAATTTTATTTAGATATTAAACATAAGGTATGGATCTAAATATAGAAAAAGTAAATTGAACTAAAACGGTAATGAAGATTTTTGTGGTATTTCAGCATTAAAAGTTTTTTGAGCTGCAAGTGCAAAACACAATAGATTAATTGACAACAAGCAACAACAACAAATACCAAGAGAGGTGAAATAATTAAAATTACAGTGTTCAAAAAGCTATAATATATATTAATTAGGAACGTTACACTTCGTGAAACATCATTAAAATAGTTTAACGACAGGAGTGTAAAGACAATTTTCTGGTGAGTCCAATATGATTATACGGCTGCGAAAGAAATTAATTGTGAAATCATGTATCAATGTTATGTGGTGATGTAATAAGTTTCAATCAAGTGTGTCTTAACACATGTTTTTAACCGACTTCCAAAAGAAAGAAGGTTATCAGTTCATTGCGTATATTTTTTTTTTTTGCTTTTTTTTTTTGCTTTTTTTTTTGTATGTTCACGCATAACTTTTAAACGGAGATAGATAGAAGAGTCCTGTTTTTGGCAAATGATACGTCTTCCTTCCAGTTAGGTCCCGTTTAAAGGATAAAAAATTCAAGGAACGGGAAAGGACTTTTACCGTTAAAACTAAAAAAATTCCGACTTTCATCCCGATTTTTCAGCATAACTGATCGACGCGTGTAAGGATTTTGATTGTAGAGGTTTCAAATGAAAGACAACATATTGAGCTAAAATGTATCGGAACAGAATTGAAATCCTTCAAAGGACTCTGTAGATATTAACAGTTAAATATGATACATTGATGTGAAGAAATTAAACTTAAATGATATTTCGTACGAAAAGTGCCAATTAGTTGGCACTCTGCAAGGATTTGTTGGAGATACCGAGTGCTTTGGTGACGGATGGTAAAAATGATCAGTATCCTTAATTTCTAAGCATAAACGGTACATTTTATTCCATAATTTCTACCGGAAATAACCAATAAATTAATTCTAGGTGCAGCATAAATACAACAGTTAAAGGGAACATTTCAGGATGCTTTTCTCTTCCGCATTCATTCTTTGCTTACTAATGAGCTTGGTATAGGATCCTGCTTGCATCCTTGGACGTAAACGTTACATATAGGATTATAAAATTTCCCGAAGAAATAATAAGGAGTGAGTGATTGCAAATTATAGAGTTGAATTGTTACCTTCCGGTTAATATTATATCTACATTACAACATATGCATAGAAATCTAAAATTAGTGATTTCCATACTAAAAACCGGCGCTAATCGCAACCTAAAAAGGGATACATTTCCTGCTATAATTGATCATAACTGTACAGATGAAGATGAAAATGCATAGCCGAGTTTTCATTGAACTATATGGTATGATTTTCTTGAAACTTTCATAAAAATTAGGTGCCATATTTAACTGAAAACGAAGGCGATGAGTATCGAATAAACGTAAACGAGTGATACGCTTAAGAAGGATCTTTTTATGTTAATTTCTTGAGATTGATTGTGGAGAAAACTTATGTTTACATATATAAATACCAATGTCTACACACACACACACACATACACACACACACACACACACACACACATATATATATATATATATATATATATATATATATATATATATATATATATTATATATATATATACATATATGTGCGTATGGATGTATATGTATATATATTTGTATATATATATATATATATATATATATATATATATATATATATATATATATATATATATATATATATATATTTATATATAATACATATAAATATATATATATATGTATATATATATATATATATATATATATATATATATATATAATACATATAAATATATATATATATATATATATATATATATATATATATATATATATATGTGTGTATCATATATATATATATATATATATATGGCTATGTGTGTGTATGTGTGCGCTTTTGCTTCGATTATCTCCAAATTTTCAGCAATATTTCTGTTCTGGCCAAAGTATAGCTCCAGTTTGTATCAAAACTAGTACAAAGATTTATTCAATTGTGTGATATAAAAAAATCCATACTTGAAGAATTTGAAACGAAATGGCGGTCGCTCAAAGGTCGAAAAAAGTTGAACGATAAAAAAGCACTTCAGGGTCAGGTCAAAATATAAAAATGGCTATGCAAAGTTCAAAATTCGAAAATTTCTCAAAGCTTCAATTCATATTGGATTATGATGATATCTAAATTCAAGGCAGACTTTGATGAGATCATGGATTAAATGTACCAGAGTTAAATTCGATTCCTGTGAACGCTGCAGATTTTAGCCGTAGTGGTTTTTGCATTGCAGTAAAAAATTATATTTTAATATACGAGAACATGATACAATGTATTCAAGAAACTGAGTTTTGAATGGTTTGAAATGAAAAAATTTGCCACTAAAAAGGGTGAAATAAAAAACTTTTAGAAAAAAAAGAAAACCGACTTCGGAATGCCCTAAAAAGGATGAAATAAATTTTTTGGAAGCTGTGCCAAATCAATTTCCCCATTTGTACATAGATTCTTCCAAAATCTGCATCATCACATAAGAATGGGGGAAAATGTGATATGGCACCGCTTCCAAAAAATTTATTTCATCCTTTTTAGGGCATTCCGAAGTCGGTTTTCTTTTTTTTCTAAAAGTTTTTTTTATATACGTAATTGTGAAATACATGTAGACTGTCAATTGTTTCATCGTAAAAGAAGTGGTGTCGTTAATAAAATTGTTACTTATTTTGGACAAAGTATTTTGGAGGAAGCTGCATGGAAATAAGCAATTTTAAATTCTACTGGATAATCCAAAAGGATCTAGTTTCGCCCAAAGAATCGTGTTATTCCTTTTAGGGAATTCTCAATTAAGAGGTTGTTGATAACTCTGCATAATCAATTTGAAGGGAAATTTATTACTTTAATGAATTTCATATATTTATATGTATATGCATAAATATATATATATATATATATATATATATATATATATATATATATATATATATGTACATATATATATATATATATATATATATATATATATATATATATATGTACATATATATATATATATATATATATATATATATATATATATTTATATATGTATATATATGTATGAGAAATGTATATATATAATTATATATGTATAAAATTTATATATTTATATATGTATATATATATATATATGTATATATATATATATATATATATATATATATATATATATATATATATATATATATATATATATATATATATATATTTATTTATTTATGTACATATATATATATATATATATATATATATATATATATATGTATATTTGATTAATTTCATATATAGATATGTATATGTATATATGTATATATATATCTATGTATATATATATATATATATATAGATATATATATATATATATATATGTCTATATAAATATATATATGTGTATATATATATATATATATATATATATATATATATATATATATATATATATATATTACATTTATGCGAAACTATCCAACAGTATATTGGGTTGTTTGTTCAATGTGACAAAAAAGTTTTTCGTCAGGTACTTTTATATTGAATGGTGCATGGTGGTAACAGAAAATAAAGTCTTTGGAATATGAATTTGTGGACATCGGTTTTATTTGTTTGTTTTTAATTTGTTTTTATTTCGCTGTAACTAAGAGTTTGTTTTGCTCTCATTCTTTGTTTTTGGGAGCAATTGCTATTTATAGAAATGCCACGTTTAAGCAAGCAAGCAGCTCGAATGCGAAAAATGCGCGAAAATGAGCCTGAACGTGAAAAAATATTGCGTCTAAGATCAAATAAAATTAGAAATCAGCAAAGTCGTAGTCGAGAAACTGCTAGTGCAAGCTATACTAGGAAGGGCTTGATAAGAGCGTATATGACAAGGAAACTTGCAAGTGAGAATGCAGATACAAAGCAAAAGCGTTTTACATCAATAAAGGATCGGCTAGCTAAGGAAACACCACTACAGCGAGATCATCGGATTAGTTTGATACGACAACGCCTCTCAAATGAAAATGAAGAACAACGAATTCACCGTCTTTATTTGATACGTTCCCGGAGAGAAAACGAAACAAAAAATCAGCATGCTCATCGTTTAAAATTGTTTAAAAAACGATTATTAAAGGAATCACAAGATAAACGGTGTAGAAGATTAAATTTGATAAGGAAACGACTTTTGGAAGAGACAGATGAACAAAAAGGGAATCGGTTGAAAAAAAATATATGAGCGACTGCTGAATGAAACCACCGAGCAACGTGATCACCGTCTGAAATTGGTGACAACTCGATTATCAAACCAAACTAATTCGCAGCGCGGTGAACGGTTAACGAATGCAAAAAACAACCAGATGAAGAAAATTGCAAACGAAACGCAAACACAAAAAGCTCTTAGGTTATCAAACCTACGAAAATATGCGGCCAGCAAGAGGAAGACTAAGAATAAAAATTTTCAAATTTTCCGTCAGGCTATTAGTATATTTGCAGACGTTTCTTGTGCAATCTGTCACAAAATGTTGTATCCACAACAAAGATGCTCAATTCGCACGAATCCTTTAGCATCGCTTCTGCCAAACGAGCTGGTAGATGGTGTTGAAGTAACTACATGTCATCGTTGTATAACAAGTCTCCGTAAGCGTAAAGTTCCATCGCAAGCATATTGGAACAAAATGGTGTTATCACCTATACCTTCAGAAATAGAAACACTAACAGAACTTGAAAAAAGACTATTGAGCCAATTGGATCGTAGTAGTCTTTGCGTATAGACGTCTTTTAAATCGCTCCTGTCAAAAGTTTTCAAAAATTAAATTAATTTTTTAAAAACGTTAGTCCGAAGTTAATTTTTATCGGAAAAAATCTTATATTGTCGAAGTAATCGACTCAGGAAATTTCTATCGAATATTACTTCGATTGGTAACGAAAAAAAAATTCACAAAGAAAATTTCGCCGCTGGTATGGAGGAGCCCGACGGCTTCCCACCGTTGGGGCAACCTGGGGAAACGACGAATACGAAACTGGCGACAATCACTAAAAGAAAACATAACGAAGAAAACTCCGTAGATGGAGGGTGCAAGCTACAAATAATAGCGGATAATCAACAAATGGCCAAATTGCAGAAAGAAAATGATGAACTAAGGCAAGAGATACAGTCTCTCAAGGATCTTTTCAAGCAAGGGATGAAGCCTCAAAAGACGCAGCAACAAAATCAATGGCAACAAGTAACAAAGCCGAAGAAAAGTGCAAAGCAAGTAAATCCAGAGGAAGTTCTAAGTGCTGGTGGCACCAACGAGAGCCAAAATTATTTTGCAGCGCTGGAGGGATTAACCGAAGATATGGAAATCGAAGAAAACATCAGAGGTAATTTTAATCAAGATAATGACGTTAATTTCATTCAATATTTAAAGAACAAAAATAAGGAGAAAAAACCAGCCCGCAGTTCTGCTGGTTCCTCTGAAAAAGCTTCCAACAAGACAGAAAAAGTTCCGCCAATCAACGTGTTCGGACAAACCGGGAAAGATATGGTTCGGCTATTGGCAGCCGAAAATAAACTGGCCAATTTCGAAATCAAAAGAGTTAATGCCGAAAAATTAACTATAAGGACGAAATCACTGGTTGATTTCAAGTCAGCCAAAGATGCGCTGATTTCTGGGGAGGTTCCACACTTCACCTATACCCCAAAAAGTGAAAAGAATCAGACCTTCTTGTTGAAGGGTTTGGACAGCGGAGAGGATACGGTCGATCTTCTTCAGGTGCTCAAGGAGGCTGCACCAGATATTGATTTTGTTTCAGTCAAAGCCTTTGCGACAAGAAGGTCGACCATAGAAAGGAAGAACTTACCACTTTACCTGGTACAAATTGCAAATAAGAGTAGTCCAAGTGCCCTTCAACAAATAAGGTACTTAAATTTCAGAGTGGTGAGGTGGGAACGCCTCCAGAAAAGAGAAGTCAACCAGTGTTACCGGTGTCAAAGATTTGGACATTCGGCTGCCAATTGTGCCATGCACTATCGTTGCGTTAAATGCAAAGACGTTCATGCTCCCGGTGAGTGCAAATTGGCTCAGACGGAGCCTAAAGAAAAATTATACTGCGTTAACTGCGGTGTTTTTGGTCACCCAGCATCATATCGAGGATGCTCCCGATATCAAGATGCAAAAGTTAAATTTGCTCCAAAGCAAACACAAGTACACCGTAATATCATACCTTCCAACTTCGTCAAGCCCGGAGTATCATTTGCACTCGCCGCTAGAGGACCAGCAGAAAATGCTGGAAATAATGTAAGTGGCAATAATGAGCTGCTTCTCAAAATTTACCAGCAACTTAATTCTTTATCGGAGAGAATCGACAAACAAGATTCAAAAATTAACTTTGCTTTTCAGCGTTTAGGTCTTTCAAATGCCTAATAATAACTTGTCATCCAGTCATATTCCCATGGATAGGCTTCGCCTCATATCGATCAACGTCAACTCTATCGTTGCTATACATCGACGTGATTATCTCCTTGAATTTGTTGTTAAGCAAAAGCCTGACATCATACTTCTCACTGAAACCCACCTCAATTCATGGCATTCCATGGAATTCAAAGATTTTGCATTCGTAAGAAACGATAGGGTAATAGGTGATGGGGGAGGTGGCACCGGGATATTGGTTAGAAGACCCTATTGTTTCCAAAATATTGAAAAAGTCGAATTCAAAAACTTTGAATTTCTTGAAGTGTCCGTCATCAAAATTTCACTGCCAGGTGGGGATAACCTCTTCGTTATCTCTGCCTATGCAACTGGTCAAAATGTTCTCAAGTTCAAGGAGGAACTCAATTCCTTGTTTGAAATACTCGAATTGAATAGGCTGCATAATTATTATATTTTTGCCAGTGACCTGAATGCCAAGCATACATCATGGCTAAACGCCACCAATAATCCAAGAGGTGTATTCCTGAAATCATGGATAACAGAGAACCAAATTGAATACAGGTGCAACCTATATGGGTCGGAGTTCCCAACATACCCTAGGACAAATTCATATTTGGACCTCTGCATTGCTGACGCAAGACTTGAATTCAGCTTTAATAGTCCTCAACGGAAACTGCAGGTGCTTCCTTACGATAGCGACCATAACGCAATCGTAATGGAAATCAATCATCAAAGGGATGATTTCTTCCTCATTCCAGTTCAACATGAAAACCATCGGTTGAATTTCAAAAAAACAGACTGGGGAAAGTTTCAAAAGAAGTTTAATCGGGAGTACCAGAAGCAATGTCCTCCTTCTGATGATGGCAACGCTTGCTCAATGGTTCCTAATAACAGAAATCTAACTGACGATGAAATAGATCTCTATTTGTCGAAGTTAGAGAAATTGACGTTGGAAACGATTGAGAAAGTTGTTCCCAAGATTAAACATCGAAACAATATGGAAGGATATGAAACACCAACCATCGCAAGGTTGAAAAGATTGAAAAGCCTTCTTCTCACACGCGTCAACAATATTTATCGACGATTTTTGGACTACAACCATCCCTCGTTGGCTTTGTTGAAATTACACCTGAAGAATGTCCGGAACTTAATCCGCTCATACTTCAGGAGTGAGGTCAGCAATCAATGGGCGGAAAAACTGAGGGGTATTAGCCCACAGGACCCAGATGGCGTTTTCGCGAAAGTGAATAGCTTATTCCGCAGGAAGTTTCGAGTGAAGGTATCGAATCTTGAAGTCACTAGTGATGAGATAAATCTTCTCGATAGAGCTGGTATCGAAATTGATAGTACGACTCCGGATAGAAATGGAAACAGGATTATATGTGATGGATTGCAGAAACTTGCCCTAATTGGAACACATTTAGAATTGGTTCATCTGCCAAACCCAGAGAGAAGGAATGAAATATTTTCGGAGGTCGTTGAAGCAAAAGTTTCCGACTTCAAATCAAGCCTGAACGGCCAATCAATTCTTCATTTCGATGAAACATTCACATCTGACCTCATACCGAGCTTGAATCTTATTGATTATTTTGTCAGCTATGAAGACTTGTGTTTCATATTTCGCAGAATAAACAACAAAAAATCATGTGGTACTGACGGTATTCCAAATATAGTTCTCCGACATTTGCCTGAGGTTGCTATTAGGAATTATTGCATATTGTTCAACAACATGTTGAACAATTCATATTTCCCAAATGAGTGGAAAAAGGCTAAGGTATTTCCGATCTTGAAGAAAGGAAAAGAATCTTCATGCCCCAAAAGCTATCGCCCAATCAGCTTGCTGCCTAACATCAGCAAGGTGTTTGAAGTGATACTCAACAGAGCATTAAACGCCCACATTGAGAAATATGAGTTGATGCCGAATTGCCAATTTGGTTTTCGTGCCAGGCATTCGACCATACATGCAAAAACGAAAGTAACCTCAGACATCTGTTGGAAACTAAACAACAAAGAATGTGTTGGAGCATGTCTCATTGATATGGAGAAAGCCTTCGATACGGTGTGGTTAGATGGACTAGTTTTCAAACTTCTTCAGGACAGGTTCCCCAGACACCTTGTCGCCATGATGTGTAATATGTTATACGGGAAATCGTTTGTTGTAACTGATGGAAATCTGACAACAATGCGCGAATTCAAGGTCTTGAATGGTCTACAGCAGGGAACAGTTACTGCGCCCCTGCTTTTCTCAATATTCATTCGCAAGCTATTGAACAGCTTTGATTTTAATGTCTCGCCAACGCGATCATTGGTAGCGTTTGCTGATGATCTGATCATCTATACGGCAGACCGAAAAGCTACAATAGTTCAGAGCAATCTTCAAAAAATGTTTAATGATGTGCAGCTCTACACCGACAATTGGCGAATGAAAATCAATGCGCAGAAGTGCGAAACAATCTTGTTTCGGACAACGCTGCAGGGGGCCAGTCAAGACCTGAAACGTAATTGGAAGGATTTCCACATTATGGCTGGTGAGGGTAGTTCAGAACGGGTTCCACATAAATCCTGTGTTCGATACCTCGGTGTTCATCTCGATCAGTATCTGTACTACACTGAACATGTCAAAATCATGCTCAGTAAGGCACTAAAAGTAGTCATGGCCCTTCGGCGACTCTTTCATTCCAGATACATTGATCAAAAAGTCAAAGTTATTTGTTACAAGACCCTGGTTAGGCCAGTTTTGACATACGGATGCCAGATCTGGTACAACCAGAGTGCTAGTACAATGGAAAGATTAAGAGTTTTCGAAAGGAAATGTCTTCGTGCATGTACTGGTTTGTACAGAAAGCCTGAGACGGATTGGAAGCACTATATATCGAATAGAAAAATTTATCAAACCGCTCAAGTGACAAGAGTCGATATCTTCATATTGAAACTTCTTCGGAATCATATCGCAAGATCTGTAACTGTGAGTGAAAACCCTTGGATTTCACAGCCGTTCCACCCTACAGACGGGTATATTGTGACTTGCCTCACTACTGGCTTCGTTCCTCCAGAAGCATTCGTGTATTTGGACATGAATCGATATATTTTTGATTCTGACGGCGTCCCAATCATATATCACATATACCGACGGGCCACCGATAAGAAGATAAAATATCCTCCGAATCTGAGTTCACGAGACCAACAATTCCAATGGAGATACTCATTTGCTAGATTCGTTGAGGCTGGTCGAGCTGAGATGGAGCAATCTAGGTATTGGTGGCTGAATGACAATGTCTAAATTATTCGTGTTTATTTTCTGTTTTTGTGCTTTTTCTCGTTACTTAGTTTTTTAGATTCATCTCATTATTGCTACATCTAGTGTTGTTGTTTATTTGTATTATAATTTAGGTATAGGTTTCAATATAAGGTAACGTTTTTTTTGTTTTTTTTTTTTTTTTTGATTGAACTTATTTAGAATTAGGGTGTAACATATTAGGTATAGGATATAAGTTCATTGTTGTGTTAGTAGTATAAGTAATTTTTGAATAATGCTGGTTGGTTTTTTCTCCTTTTTCCAATTGAATCAAAAAATATGAAATAATCTTAATTAATTTAAATTTACAAGTGTATTTTTTTCATTAAATGTGTTTAACTGATAACGTATAAATTTAGAGAGCCATTCGGGCCATTAAGTTTTTTATAGTTTTATTGTTTGGAATTTGCTTTATGTTCTTTTAAAAATTTATAACGATTAGTATTAAATAAAGCGCTTTTGACTTTGACTTTGACTAAGACTATTGAGCCGAGTTGTGCCTTTCTTGAAAGTCGTAAAAATTCAAAACCGTTTCTGCCAGGACTGGTGTAAGGGGCAAGTGGTTCTATTTGCTCAAGATGTTGTGGAGGTAGCGGAATAATTACCACTTCAAGCTCATCAGGCTGGTATGATCATCGTTGCAGAAAGCTTGCAACATTTAAAGCGCTGTAAAGAATTTAGTATAGATGTTTCTAAACTAAAAGCAGCTCTGCAGTGGCTGCTACAGAATAATATTTTATATCGTGATGTGCAAGTGAACTTTAATTCAGTTGTATCGATAGAAAATTTTCACCAAATTTTGAAAGAGCCAAACTGTACTCAAATTATGCCTGCGACAAACTCCGTTCGTTCAAAGTACACATTCAAAGTAATTACCAATGAAGTGCAAATTCTGCGTGGAAATTTTAACCAAGGCAATGAAAGGTTTAGTGCAGTAACCCGAGGCAAACAGTGCACCGCTATTGCAGTTACAGCATGCACTGCTTTTTATTTAACCAATTCGGAAGAATGGTGTAGTAGCGATATCGACTACATTCTGATTGTTGGTGATAAGTACTATAAGCAATGTATTTTATCTCGAATTGATCCCAACTCACAGGAGGCAAATACTGAATTTCTCACCATAACCGAGCTTGTTCCTCATGTCACATTTAACCATATGCAAGTAGAAGTTCACATTCTTCACGAGCGCATAATTAACGGGCATATTGATAATGACAGGAGCAATGATGGATTTCCGAACTTATTGAATGCTTGGACACAGTTTTTTGATGAGCATATGTTTGGTATTTTAACAATAAACTCAATTTCGATAGGTATACATTGTCGAATGTTGGAAGAATCTCGTTTTTTCTGGATTTTTGACTCTCATTCTCTCGGTCCTAAATGCTGTAAAGCACCGCTAAAAGGAGTTGCATGTTGCCTAAAAATAAAAACAATTAGCAAGCTTCATACCACAATACGTCGTAATGTTTATAAGAAATCGAATGCTACGGAAATTGATCATACATTAAATGGTTATTCTTTGACTCCGCTAACATTTTCACAAGAATCAAACCTTCATCAACAAAATTTAAACCAATCTACTCGTACGATTACTGACGTAACAGAATTAAGGGAACATGAGGCAGAAATTAATTTAATAGTAATTACTTGCATGTTACACGATGATAGCGAAAAAATACCTGCATTAGAGAGCATAGTATCATCTGAAAGTACGGGAAGAAGAGTAACTAAATTACAAAGGAAAACTACACCACCACTTAATTTGGATCGCGAGAAGAGGATGGAAGAATTAGGCTGGTACTATCTCTTTCCAAATGGATTAAATGGCTTCGGTGAAGCTCGTGATGTGCCTATCACACCCTTAGACTTCTTTCAAGCAAGAGTAATGGGGAAAGATAAGCGTTTCAACAGGAATGACTATTTATTCTTTGCACTGTCAGTTGTGGAGTACTTCCGAGCAAAGTCAAGCGTGTCTGTTTCTTGCAAAATGCGAGTGGGTGAACGTGTCCCAAATAACTTAATTGAAAATATGCATATTACCATGCGGAACATCAGAGGCTCGGCTGCATATTGGAGACAAGCTAGTGCAGAGTTAATTGCAATGGTAAGGAGTTTAGGTCCACCTTCATGGTTTCTGACATTTTCATGCAATGACTTGAATTGGCCAGATATGTTAAAGGCCCTTTTAATAGCAGATAATCAGGATACAAACACACTTGAACAAATAACATTTAACGAAAGATTAAATTTAGTGCAAAAGTATCCAGTGATAGTCGCCCGGCAGCTCAACGTTCTTGTAAATGCTTTGATGCGGTATCTCAAAGCCGATGACAGCTGTCTAGGTGGTTGTGTCACTGATTTTTGGTATCGAGTGGAATTTCAGAACCGAGGGAGTCCACATTTACATATGCTTATCTGGTGCAATAACCTACCCAACCTTGCCACAAATGATGGGAAAATTTTGATTGAGAAAATAGTACAATGCACGATAAAACCCAAAGCTGTACAGATAAAAGCAATGGTCAAAAAATTACTAACCCATAAGCATACGGAGTCATGTCGCAAGGACAGGCTAAATCAAACTTGTCGATTTGGATTTCTCAGACCCATTTCTAATGAGACTGTTCTGCTAGGTCCAGATGAAGCGTTGGCAAACAATGGACGCTTTTGCAAACTACGACGGGGAATGGCAGACCGAATGATTAACAACTACAACCCTAATCTCTTGGAATTATGGGAAGGTAACACGGACATTCAACCATGTGGGAATGTTGCTGCGGTTGCGTATTATGTGGCTAAATATGCAAGCAAATGTGAGCCTAGAGACACTGGTAATGTTATACGTGAAGCGGTGACGAAGGCTAAAAGGCAAGGTGGGCCAGTGTGACAGCAGTTGTTCAGAGTCTCAATGGCCATTCTTTCTCAACGTTTAGTAAGCGCTCCTGAATGTGCTTATCGGTTATGTCACTTACCTCTGAAAATGAGTTCATGGAAGGCTGTATTTATAAACAGCTGCAAACCAGATGAACGATTCCGAATGCTGCGATTTGAAACAGATGACCTTCAAGTATATAACAACATCTTTGATCGGTATGAGCTGCGGCCGAATTCATTGGAGGAACTAAGCCTCGCAGAATTTGCTGTACGATTTGAAGCCCTTTCAAATAAAACATGGATCGAAGAATCTGGTGATGCAGAGCTTAATGAGGTAGAAAGAGCTCCTATAGTGTATATAAAGCTCAAAGATATTCGCGGATGAGAAAGCGTACAAAACCAGCAGTCTTACGGACGCGATATTATACATTGAATGGAAACCGAGAGAGTTATTTTTACAGTTTACTTGTATGCCATGTACCATTTAGAAAAGAACAGGAGCTTTTATTAGCAAACGAATCAGCAGAAGCTTGTTTCCTGCGTCGACAGCATGAATTTAAACCCCTTTTGCCTAATGTCTCAACGGAGGAGTTTGCCCATGCCGAGCGGATTATTCAACAGGCCCTTGTGCAAACAGTGGCATTGCAGGTGGTTGTCAATAATGATATTCCAATGGATGAAGCAGTGCAAAACATAGAAGATCAGGGACAAGATTTGTAGCTCGAATATATTGACCAAATCCCCAATAAAAATTTAATGACGGACAACGAATTTGCGACTAAAATGAAAAACCTCAATCAACAGCAAACAAACATTTTCATCTATATTTCGAGCTATATTGGAAAAGATATGACTGGCGTACAAACCAAGCTGTTGTTGTTCATAACAAGAGGTGCAGGTAGTGGTAAATCGTTTGTGCTAAAACTGCTTGTAGAGCACATCAAACGTTGTTATGGTCCAACTATTGATATAGACCAACAGCCGACTTTTGTTGAGGTTGCATCGTTGACAGGTGTTGCAGCTCGGCAAATGCATGGGAAAACGTTACACTCGTTGTTTTCATTACCAATTGAAAAAGGTAGTTCCATGACGTACAAAAGAATGACAGGTTATCGATTAGAACTTGAAAGGAGAAAATGGCGCCATATACGTTGGCTTATCATTGATGAAATATCAATGGTTTCCTATGAGAACCTAAGAATAATTCATTTGCGTCTTCAAGAATTCAAGGATAGCACGGAACTATTTGGAGGAATAAATATTGTATTATTTGGAGATATAATGCAGCTTCCTCCAGTTAAAGGACACTGGTGTTTTGAGCAGCCAACGTGGTTTGCTGCAGAAATTAATCTCTGGCACCAATTCTCGTTTCGAGAATTGACAATAAATATGAGGCAGCAACAAGATAACGACTTCTTAGAATTGCTGAATAATTTACGGGTTGGTGAAATGACAGCAAATCAATTAGAACTACTTCTTGATAGAAATCGAGTTCGTCTTGAAGGCGCATTTGAAGATGGTGCTGCTGTTCGCATCTTCCCAACTTTAAAGCAAGTTGACGAATATAACAACAGGATGACCATTGCAAGCTCAACAACAAACCAAGTTTATACGATCAACAACTGGCGGAACATTAATATTTCACAAGGCCTTGTAAACGGGGCGATGGGAGTTGTACGACAATTTAAGTGGCCGGCATTAAGAAGAGGCCAACTCGAAACAGGAGAACTTCCAGAAGCTGTTTACATCAAATTCGATGATTGCGCTATCGGCGAAAACCGGCAGTCTGTTGATGGACTTGTCAAAATAATACCCGCAACTGCAACTTTTCAAGCAACCCGTGGCTATGGTGATGTAGAACGCCGAATGCTACCACTAATATTAAGTTGGGCAGTAACAGTTCATAAGTTGCAAGGAACTACGCTAGAAAAAGCGGTTGTTGATCTTGGGAAGAAGCTTTTTGCAAAAGGTCAAGCGTATGTGGCGCTCAGTCGAGTGAAAAGTTTAGATGGCATAGCAATATGCGATTTACATACTGCAAAGCTTTTGAAGAACCCGCATGACGAGAAAGCCCTTGCAGAGATGCATAGATTACGAAATCAAAAGGATCATTCCAGAGGGGAGCAATGATATGTAAGAGTTCACTTAAAAGCTTAATCTATTTAACAACTGAGGTTTTCTTTAGGATTAAATGCCATTCGTTTGAAGCAAGCAGTATTACCTAAGGTGATTTCAACGTTGATAAATGAACAGTGAATATTCTATTTATTCTAATTTCTTCCTTTTCTTCTAAAGCGATTAATGTGATTTAAAGTAAGTATTTTGATCAAAGTAAAATAAGACAATTCTAATAAAGCATTTGTGCATCGTGTTTTCCTGAAGTGTTGATATTAACGCATCCAAAAACCATAAGTGAAAAATTCCAGTAAATATCTTGCAACCACATTATTTTGTACATACATAGCCAACATGGAACCTAAACCACTACTGTGATACGACTTCGATTGCTGCAAGAACTATGTATGTATATATGATGCTAGAGCCAAGAGAAAAAAACACAATATTATAGCTGAAATTAGGCGCATAGATTGGATGTATATTTATTTAATTCGAGTAGAAATATACGAAACCGAAACAACGTAAGCTTTTCCCACAAATTTTTTGCATACATATTTAGTTGTCGTACATGTATATACCTGTATATATATATAGGGGAAGGTAGTCAGGGTTGGGACGCTGTCAGGGTTGGGACACTCCTATATATCGAGCAAGACACTCCGCGCCAACTATGTCAAAGCGTGGTATTACTTCTGTTGGTAACGTTAAACTTTTCCGTGTATCGCTCGTGTCAAAGATTGCTTGGTTAAAGTACTGTGTTGTCGTTTTGTTTTGGATACCTCGAAAAGTTTTGCCTTGTGCGTCATAATTGCCTTAAAACTCCGAGGGAAAACATGTCGACGCAAAAGTAAGTATATATTTCTTATCTGTAGATGCCCCTAAATACGTTCCCAGAGGGTAAAGTTGAAATACCAAATTGTTTGTCTCAAGGTTAAAGTGGCATAAAATGGTGCTTGTAGTCAGGGTTGGGACATTTCTGTAGTCAGGGTTGGGACATATCATTTTTTTTAAAATCAGGTAAATAATTGTTTCGCAACTATTATGCAATCCGCAAAAAATGAGATTAACATATTTTTGTCATTGTAATAATTTTTATCAATACGATTCAATATATTTTGAAATAAAAAAATTAAGAAAATAAAATTGTCTCCAAGAAACAAAAATAAACTTAGTAAAAAAATATCACTAAAAAAATACAATACTAAAATAAACATAAAACATAACATAAATAAAAATAACAATTTGAAATTAAAACTCGGTCATAATAAAAAATTGTTTGTTTTTAGAACTTCTCGCTTCAAAAGAAAAACAGACAGAGGCAACTTTGATCTAAAAGATGCCGTTCAGGCGGTTAAAGCAGTGAAGTTGGACAACAAAGCCGTGAGAGCTGCTGCAGTGCAATACAATGTGCCTAAATCTACTTTATGGCGATATGTAGACATTGTGTCGAAGAAACACGAAGAAATTTCTACTGTGTCTGACGAGCAATTGCTAGAAACGATTCAACATGTTGGTACATACGCTGCATGTGTCACGAATCAAGTGAGTATCAAAATATGTGTGAAAAATAAAAAAAAATTAGTTTAACATCAATTTATGAATTCGGTATTTTCTTTTTTTCAGGTGTTTACGGCCCAACAAGAGAAAGCGCTCGTCAACTACATCAAGCAATGCAGCGACTACTATTATGGTCTTAATGTCACTGAGTTGAGACAGCTGGCATATCAATTTGCCATAAAAAGCCAAATAAAATATCCTGAAATCTGGAATGTCGACAAAATGGCAGGCCGTGATTGGTATTATGGGTTCATGAGGCGCCACAAGGAACTTACTCTGCGCACTCCCGAGCAAACGTCCCTGCATCGTGTTAAATCGTTTTCGAAAGAAAACGTACAGTATTTTTTTATTAATCTCGACGCAGTACTGACAGAGC
>CAXAJY010000017.1:42500-50862 GCA_963969285.1 Odontomyia ornata | reverse complement strand
GGCGAGTCATCTGCGTCTTGTGGTGGAACGGTGAGGTCGTCATTGTCGTCGAATTCGGCCCATAGTTTCATCCTGTCTGCGCTCGTATTGGTAACCTTTGGGCCTTCGTGTTCGCCAACCTTCTGCACGCCATAACGATCGAATCCCTTGATTGAAACAACCCGATAGGGACCAAGAAACTTTGGTCTGATCTTCAGTCCCGTACCAAACTGCACTCGCTCTATCGCAACCAGGTCCCCAACTTTGTAGACGGTAGCTTTCTTTCGCTTCTTGTTGAAATTTCTCGAATTTTCATCCTGCATCTTCGCTATAGCCTCTTTCGCCTGCTTGCATAATTCTGCTCGAGCTTCGTCATACTGTTGGGATATAAACTTCCTCTAAAATCTCCATAAGCCGAATGTCCTTTCCAGAATTCATCTTAGTACCGACCATTAATTGAAATGGTGACATTCTTATCGATCGATGATACGTAGAGTTAATAGCTCTCTGAATATTTTTTACATTTTTGAACCATTCATCAGGTGTGTCAATAGAATACTCAGTGCGCGAACTCAAATAGATCTTATAAAACGATTTAAAACTGTTTTTTTATTCTTGACCTACTTACGAAAGTGCTTTAAGTGTTAAAATCAAATAAATAGCTTGAGTGCGTGATCCCCTATAATTATGATTTTCGTTTATTAACAATTGCTGTCTTTTATGTACATTTGGTTTTGTTGCTCATGACCTACATACTAAAGTGCTGTAGTGCGCGTACACTTATTATAACGAAAAACGATTTAATTTTTACTTGCTGAATGTGATTTTTTTTATTGTTTTGGGCTAAGTCCACAATTTGTATACTTCGTTCTTACTTTTGACCTACTTACTAAACTGTAAGTGTGTTTTATTCACTAAAATTAAAAATAATATCAGTGCGCGAACTCAAATAGATCTTATAGAACGATTCTTATAAAACGATTTAGAACTGTTTTTTTTTTTACAATGAGCATTATATGCAGCCTCCCGAACTGCATCGCATTCGACAATTCGTTTAAATTTGTCACCTGCAGGGCCTTCTGTAATAGAAAGCTTCATGGAGCATGCATGGATGCGCCTAGAGATTGGTACCATCCGTACATGGACAATCATTTTATATGCTCGGATTGCCAAGGGTTTGATGTCGCACTACGAAATATGTTCGATAGACTGATAGGCTACATTGATAAGCTGAACGATGAAAAAGACAGCCTGATTTCACGACAGCAAAAGCAGTCTCGAGCCAATGACGACAGCTTGGTAGAAATGGCATGCAGTTTTGACGAATTAGCTGCCAGAATTACGGAGAGCAACAAAAAAGTGTGTAGATCGCTTGATTTGCTTGATTCTCAACTCGCTTCGATCAAATAGACTTTTTTGTGCTATTCCCCGAACGAAAACGATTGTTGCAAAAATTCTTCGTATCTACAAAATATAGTTGAGAAAATGCTAGAAAAGCATCATAGCAGCCTCGAGAAAATGACTTCATCCCTTTTCAAACCTAAGGACCATGTAGATTTATCTCAGCTGCTATCGAAAAATAATAATGTCGAAAAGTTGTGCTGCAATCTCATTCAAGGTCAACAAAATAGTCTCACTAGGCCGACGATCACTCATCCATTGGTTACAGACCTCAGTAACACAACGCCCCCTCTACCACGTAATCCACGACATACTACAAATTTGGCACCTTCTGGTCCGCTGAAGAGTGGGACAGCAGAATACAGAAACTTGCAGACTCAAACCCGCAGGCTGACTATAACATATTTTTTGTTAAGGGTTCAAGAAAATTCAATAACCCAATCACAGTTCGGAAGTTGTTAGAAGATGTCCTACTTATCAGTGGATGCCAGGTTGCGGAGCTTCCTTTCCGGCATCAACGACGACGAGAGTTTAAGGTATCTATTCCCACAAGATACGCCTGGCTGTTTAAGAGCTTCAAGAAGAAAAATAGTGCCTGCTCCTGGAATGGCTTGCTATTCAAACAATGGAACGAACATAATACTGGCCCTGAATCCAAAGATAGTGGAAATTTAAGTAGCCTTAAGCATATTTGTAAACTCTCAGATAGTAGCCATAGCCTATCAATCAATACTCACGCCAATCCCAGCTCTAAAACCACTTCTCCCTCGCATAAACAATTGAATGTTAATCACACTTCTTCGGCTGACTCAACATTGCACTCCGTTTGTGTACGTGCTGGCGATTCTGAAACAGCTTCAAATTCCGTGGCATCTTGTGCACAAGAGTTGGATGCAGGTCCCTGCTTGGTACCTAAATCCACTGATCAGGATAGATACAGGAATTTTGTTCGTGGAGAGGACTTGATTCCTGTTTCGCCTGGATCTATTACTCATCCGTTATCGCCTGCCTCAAACAACTTAACCAAGACATTCTTAGACCCTCTTCTGCCCCCTTCAGTCAAGGCAACTATGGTATCGGGAGCTGATCTGGAAAAAAGATACCTTATGTCTCGACTGAGAGATAACAAAATTTACGAGTCCGTTCGTCTTTACCTTTATTATATGTACAAGGCGCCAGACACAACCTGCATAGACGGTAAAACAAAAACCAGCTTGAAAATCTTGATTCAAAGAGAAGGGCTTCCAGTCGATCTTGAGGCTCTTAGGCTCGTTTATTTCTCATTCCATGAAGAGTTAGGTGTCACTCTAAATCAAGCTAAAAAAGATCTTGAAATATATGCATCACATGTAAGCTCCAACTATATTTCGTCACTACAAAGAACTAGAGAACATCACAATAAATTTTTTCGCCCCCTATAATCAGCAAAGCCTCAAATTATTTTACCACAACTGTGGAGGTATGCGCAGTAAATTAAATAAGTTTTTCCTTGACGCAAAATCGTGCCATTTTAATGCTATCACCCTTTCCGAAACATGGTTGACGGATTCTCACATTAATGAAGAAATCCTGGATAGTAACTGGAGGATCTACAGAGATGACAGGGACCCGACTATCACTGGCCAGTCAAGAGGAGGCGGTGTATTGATCGCCATACATAACTCCTTCATGAGCGAGCTAGTTAACTGCACGCCGCATAATTCATTTCAGCATAAAGTGGTCAAAATAAAAATGGGAAAATCTACTGTGTTTATTGGCGTTTTTTATGTCCCTCCTAAATCGAATGATACTGTCTACGACAATGTCTGTAAAATTATAAGTGATATCACTGCAATGACAAACGAAGACGATAAAATTATCATTACTGGCGACTTTAATAGACCTAATATAAAATTTGTGATCGACAATGACGATGGTCGACTCCTTCCGGTGAATCTCCTTGATAGTAATGATTTCAAATTAATGAGCACCTTCTATAGTAACGACTTGCAGCAGATATCTCCTGCTCCCAACCAGAACGGTGTATGGCTACACCTTATTTTTTCTAATACATACGACGAAGTTGTGGCCAGTTTAACTGATGACAACGAGAATCTGTTTTCTAACTCGAGACATCACTCCGCTTTTTCTATTGAGCTGTCCACTCCTGATACTTTTAATTCTATTTCGTACAATCAAACTATTGTATATGACTTCCGCAATGGCGATTATGGAAACATTAATAGTCTTTTATCCAGCATTGACTGGTACGGTACTCTGTCAACGTTAGATTTGGATACGGCTCTATCCACCTTTTATCGTATAATCTTTGACGCCGTTGAATCTTTCGTACCGAAAATCAAGAAAAGGGATAAGATTTCTGAACCATGGCTGGGAGTGATCTGAGACATTTACGTAACCAGAGAAATAAACTATATAGGCTCCTAAGAAAAGATAAATGTGTAAGCGATGCGACTAAGAGTAAATATAACGAACTTGCATTTGAATTCAATATTAAATCGCAAGAGGCCTATCAAACATACGTTAACGTCATAGCGGAGGAAACTATATCCAATCCAAAAAAATTCTTCGACTTTGTTAACGTTAAACGCAAAACATCTGGTTACCCGTCTTTAATGTCATACAACGACTCCGACTCGTCCTGCACCGAGCAGATCTGTGAATTCTTTGCTGATCATTTTCAGCATGTTTACTCCAATCCAGTCAACTCGCCACATTTTGAGTCGTTAGAAACAGCCACACAGATCTTAATTGATAACATTACCATTTCTGAAGATGAAATTCTTCATGCTATTGAAGAACTTGATCTACTTAAAGGACCCGGCCTTGACCTTATTCCTCCTTGCTTCCTGTCCCTCTGCAAAAATGAATTGGTTAGACCTCTCTTCCTTATTTTTAATAAATCGCTAACATCTGATATATTTCCCAAACTTTGGAAACCATCCTTTATAACACCAATTCACAAAAAAGGCGATAAGCGGCGCGTGGAGAACTACAGGGGCATTGCTATCCTCTCTACTATGCCTAAACTGTTCGAAAAAATTATCTGCAGTAAAATTTCCCCATTATAGAACCGTATATGAATGAACAGCAACATGGCTTCCGTAAAAACGGGTCTACCACCACTAATCTTATTACCTTGACGTCGGATATTCTTTGTAGCATGGAGCAAGGCTTCCAGGTAGATGCAATATATACAGATTTCAGTAAAGCGTTCGATCGAGTGGACCATGAAATACTGGTGAATAAACTTCGCATTTTTGGCACCTACGGCTCACTGCTCAACTGGATTGAGTCATATTTGAAAGACCGCACACAATGCGTTAAGTTTCAAGGTCGGTTGTCTGGTGAGTTCAATGTCACCTCTGGAGTACCTCAGGGCAGTCATCTTGGTCCACTCCTCTTCAATATTTTCATCGCTGATCTTTCTACAGTACTGTCTGATGTCTCGCACCTGTTTTACGCCGATGACCTCAAACTGTATCACTGTATACAATCCTTATCCGATGTATCTTTTCTTCAATCTAAGTCAGCAGCTCTCCTTCAGTGGTGCGATAGAAACCAACTTGCTCTTAATATAGAAAAATGCCAGATAATAAGTTTTGCAAGAAAAAAGAACGCTATCTTACATGATTATGATATTAATAACACACGTTTGAAAAGAGTCGAGAGAGTTGTCGACCTTGGCATAGTCTTAGATACTAAACCCCGCTTTAACCTCCATTATGATGAAATCCTGAGCAAGGCTTATAAAATGCTAGGTTTCATTAAACGTAGAGCAAAAGAGTTCAGAAATATCTGGGCTACTAAATCTCTGTACACCTCACTTGTCCGTCCACTTCTTGAATACGGCTGCACAGTCTGGGACCCCATATTCGACATTCATAGTCGCAGATTAGAGTCAGTGCAAAAACAGTTTTTGCTCTTCGCCCTTAGATCCTTGTATGATCCTACTTCTTTCCACAACCTTCCATCTTATGATGTCCGACTTCACATAATCAACCTGACTACACTGGCCTCTAGGAGAGTTGCATTGTCCGCTTGCTTGCCCTTTGATGTAATAAGAGGCAACATTCAAACTACATCCTTGTCAGACAAAATACACTTAAACGATCCTATAAGAGCCACAAGCCACACACCAATGCTAACCGTGCGTATTCACCACACGAACTATGCTAGCAATGAGCCGATTAACAGATGCTGTAAAGCATTCAACAGGTTTAGCGTTCATTACTCCCCAACCATCTCCAAATCCAATTTTAAGAACCAAATCTTAAACGCCCTCAACGCCGCTATTTCATAAATGTTTAAATTAAGTTTGTATTTTTTGTATTGTATTTTTTGTAATTACAACAACCATCTCCAAATCCAATTTTAAGAACCAAATCTTAAATGTCCTCAACGCCGCTATTTCATAAATGTTTAAATTAAGTTTGTATTTTTTGTAATTACGCCTTGCTTAGTGAAATAAATAAATAAATCAATAAAAGTAAGTGCCGATATGACAACCGCATGAAGACGCTCGATCTGCCCATTTCCCCTAGGCACGCCGGTAGTCACAAGATGCAACTCAATATCGTGGTCGGTGCAATACTTCTTGAAGTTTTGCGATACAAATGCTCCTCCTCGGTCGGAAATTAAATGAAGAGGATAACCAAACGATTCAGCAATTACCTCCATCTTCTGCAGGACTTCATCGCACGCAAGTGTTTTTGTCGGGAAAAGCCAACCAAATTTTGTGAATAACCTTTCTTCGTGTCTTGCATAGGGCCCAGATGATCGATATGGAACGCAGCGAGGGGGACATCGCCTTTCGTAATCGGGTACAAAAATCCATCTGCTTTGCCTCGTTTTTTATCGGATAAGATGCATCTCACACAACTGGAAATGCAACGTTCAATGCGACGATCCAGAGCGGGGATATAAAACTCTTGCAGCATATACTTAATTTTCTGCAAATGAAAATGCCCTTTTTCGTGGACTTCCCGAACTAATGCTGATTTCATTAATTCTGGAACGACAAACAAACTATTATTATTTGAAATTTTACATAAAATACCATGATGCATCGTATAATTTTTGTAAGGCTTATCTCTCAGTATTTCGATGATAGGTAGCAACGCCTCGTCACTATGTTGTGCTTCGCTCAATCGTTTCAGAAAGTCGTCAATGTAAATTGTTACAACGTTTTCGCGAATCAGATCTCGGAATGTATAATTTATAAACTTTTGAAATACGCTGGGCGAATTGCATAATCCAAATGGTGCCTTCGTGAACTCATATTGTCCGGTTTGAGTGACAAACGATGTAAATTTGCGACTCTTTTCATCCACCGTCACATGGAAAAAGCCATTTTCAAGATCGAGGGTACTAAAAAATACTGCATCTCCAATTTTGTCGATTTGGTCTTCGATCACCGGTAGCGGGTGTCGATCTTTGTAAATTTTCTTATTGATGGCTCGGTAGTCGATACACAATCTGTGCTTGCCATCCCTTTTCCTTACCAGAACCACTTGACTTGCATAATCAGAGACACTTTCGCGTACAACTCCGTTTTTCAACCAAGACTCCACTTGTTCGTCGATTATCTTTCGTTCGGGTGGCGAAAATCTTCTTGGCGGACGATAGACCGGTTCGTTATCAATTACAGCGATTCTTTCGGTTGTATCGGTGAATATTTCGAGGATATATTTTTAACTTCAGAACGACCCTCATATTGCAAACGTCTGCACTAAGCCCATCTTCTTTCAACGCTTCCGTGTTTATTTGCGCGAGAAAACATTCTATTGGGTTGCATGCTTCATCCATCGTTTCTTTACTATCAGGCTCCGCATCGACTTTCGTAATTGTCATTTTACTATTGCGAATTTCCACTATGGCGCTAGCGAGTAGATTCATTCCTATGATGGCGTCGGGATTAACAATCATGTTGATTTTTTTCGGTTAACTGATGGAGACACTTGCTATTTTGGCAGTAGGTTGCCAGACCCAAAAAAACTTCGTAGTTGGCGCTTGTTGCTTGGTGTTGGCCAGCTTTTCACGGCTTCAATTTTCTTCAGGGTCAGCCTTCTGCTGATACGACGTGTCCTAGGTATTTTACTTCAGCTGCGAAAAGGGTACACTTGTCGGGACTAAGTTTCAAATTCGCCAGTCGCAATCGGGAGAAAACCTCTTCTAAGTTCCGCACATGCTCTTCGAACGTTCTCCCGATGACGATGATGTCATCTAGGTACACCAAGCAGGTTTTCCAGGTGAGACCACGTAGCACGTATTCCATCAGGCGTTCGAAAGTGGCTGGAGCATTGCAAAGCCCAAACGGCATCACCTCAAATTGCCACAATCCGGTCCCAACTGAAAATGCGGTTTTCTCTCGGCCCTTCTTGTCGATTTCTACCTGCCAGTAGCCACTCTTGAGATCGAGTGTAGAAAACTTTTGCGTCGGCTAAAGTGTCCATGATGTCATCGATGCGTGGGAGCGGGTAACTATCTTTCTTAGTGACGTCGTTAAGCTGCCTATAGTCGACACAAAAACGAGTGCTACCATCCTCTTTCTTTACTAGAACTACTGGCGCGGCCCATGGACTGGCAGAAGGTTCGATAACGCCTTGTTTTTCCATGTCCGAGATCATTGCGCTCACTTCTCCTTGTTTGGCTATAGGAAGACGTCTTGGTGCTTGTCGAATTGGCTTGGCTCCTTGTGTATCTATGACGTGAGTTACCATACTCGTTCGGCCTTGGTCATCCGGGCTTGTTGAGAAGATGTCACTGTACTGTGGTGACCAGATCAGAGGCACGCTTGAATAGCTGCACTGGCAATTTGACCTGCTTCAATATTACAGACGTGGATTCCCGGGCTTTGTCTGTGTCTTGCCTTCTTTTCCAATGATCGTCGTGAGTAGCTTCCAAAGAGTTGATGGTGGAAACAGGCTGGCAGCTGCCGATGACTTCTCCCGCTTTGATGCTCGTTGTTGAGTCTGTGGTG
>CAXAJY010000017.1:20000-37500 GCA_963969285.1 Odontomyia ornata | reverse complement strand
CCATGTGGTCGCAGAAAATCCATTCCGAGAATGCAGTCATCCATAATGTTCGCGACCAGAAAATTATGTCGGAACACAAGGTCTGCCAACTGTATCTGGAGGTTGACCTCTCCATGAACAGGTGCAGTTTCTCCCGTAGCTGTCCGTAGTGAGAAAATTCTGTCCTTGTGAAGTAGTTGCTGTCTCACTAGGTCTGGTCGGATAATCGATCGGGTTACACCAGTGTCGATTGTTATAGTGCAGTGTTCTCCGTCAAATTGACCCGAAAGGCATAAGTCCGCTCCTCCACGATGTAGTCTTGACACGGTGATGGTAGTGCTGGGGACGTCGCTCCTCCTAGCCAATCGTTGCCTCACGAAGTTGACCCCGTCAGTTTGAAGGGCTTCCACCCTGGACAGCAGCTCGGTTTTCTTCGCTTCTTGCAGTCTCTTTGCAGGTGCCCCTTCTCTCCGCAATTCCGGCATCTAGGCGCACCATTTACATGCGTATCTCGCTCAATTTCTACGCGCTCACACCTGCGCACGCCTGTCACTACCTCGCGAATCCGGGCAGTGGTACGGCTCACATTTTTCGCCGCCTCAAAATTCAGACTATAAGCCAATGCATCCGTAACTGTTTGCTTTTGAGCTAAACGCACGGCTTGCTGCAATTCTTGGTCTTTTAATGCACTGATGAATGCTTCTGTTGCTGCGTCATCTCGATGTTTTGGGTCATAAGCTGGGTACGCCAAAAGTGCCACTCGCTCAATGTCTTGCGCTAGCTGCTATAAGGTTTCGCCAGGCTTCTGCAACCGATGCCGTAGCTGTGACCGATAAATCTGCTTCAGATGATCGTCTCCATAACGCATGTCGAGCGCATTCATTATAGCAGCCGGGTTTGAATGCAACTCAACGGGGATGGTCTGCCACAGCTCGACAGCTGGGCCTCTTAGAGCAAGAATCAATGCAGTTGCTTGTTCCTGCTCATTCCAGCTCATTCCAGTGATTTATCCGAGCGGCTGCTTCAAACTGGGTTTTGTAAATAGTCCAGACTGTTTGCCCATCAAATATTGGTGCTTGCACATTTCTAGTTGCGGTTATAAGCGAGGCTGGTGAGGTGGTTACTGTTCAGTCTTGTCATGACAAAGCAGCGGCGAGCAATACTATTATAGTTCCAGCCTCATACACATACACACATACATATAATTTTGCATCATGCTCAAGCTACTCTCAGTACTGGCATCACCCCAGTACATACTTACGACAACAGTAAATCCTTTTTCTATCGGGAGTGATGCTAATACTGAGATTAGTCTTCCCTCTGTTCCAATTTGTCGTTATCATAGTGCGGACATTGGCAATTTACCCTTTTCGTTTGTAGCCTTTTTCTCGGCCTTTGTTCCGCTTGCATTATCGATTTAACTTTAAATAAATTCTCGAAACAAATTTCAAAAACGTTTGAAATTTCTACATGGTCCGTCGAGCTGGATAGTTGTCGCAATGCAGTTTTCGTTCTCGGAATTAATTATCTAAAGCATTTATCGCTCATCGTTTTTCGCTTGACAATTATCAGTAATCGCATAGTTTTCATTTCCCCTTGTGATTTGCGTGATCATCTTTGAAACTTTTCGTGAAAATTCATCGCGCTATCAGTGAATTCAATTGTGCAAAATGGCCGGTGACGATAATCCAAAACTCGACCCCAAGGTCACCTCAAGTGCAAAGGCAATATCGGAATTGCGTATACAACGTGGCGTCATCTTGGCCCAGCAAACTCGGATGAAAACCTTTCTCGATGGCAAAGTGGATAATATATCCGTTTTCGAGACCGAAAGCAAACACGGTCTACTTGAGACACTGTTCAAAAACTTTGAAACTGTTCAGTGCCAACTCGAGGTTTTAGACGCAGTAGCTATCATCTGGGAAACGGGACTTATATGAAGACAGTTATTGCCAACTCAAGGCTAATTTGCTATCAATTATCGAGAAGCTTCGCCCGAGACAATCAGTCGATGCATCCGCCATTTGGAATTCGACCGCTGCCTCCGAAACCTCATCAACCAGACTTCACTTGCAGAAACTGAATTTGACCAAGTTTTCGGGTTTGTACAGTGAGTGGTTAGGTTTTCTTGGGATGTTCGAGAAATTGATCGACTCCAATACCCACTTATCGCCTTTTGGAAAAATTCCAATATCTTCGTTCTGCACTAACCTGTACGTACAGCTGCTTCAGTGATAGAGGGGATTGAGCTTACCGAAGAAAATTATTCTAAGGCAAAGGAGCTTTTAAAAGGGAGATTCGACAACAAGCCATACATTTTCGCTTCGCATATCAACGACTTGCTTCAAGTGCAATCCATTCGTCATCCGTCTACTAAAGAATTGCGTCAGATGACTGATGCTGTAAACAAGCATATGCGCTGTTTGCTGAGCCTCGGTACAAAGGAAAATATCGCAGATGGATTCTTGTTGCACATTCTCGTATCAAAGCTTGATGCTGAGTCCGAGCTCAAATGGCAAGAATTAATTACCAGCTGTTCTCGATCATCCATAGAATCTAGCGCTCAACTTCCAACTTGGGAAAAGTTTACTGATTTCTTTAATCTACGATGCTCAGCGCTAGAATTCGTAGAAGAAACAAAATCCAACAACAAACCTCTTTCAATCGTCAATAAATCCAAGCGGACTAGTTTTATTGCTAGTAACTGTGATACGAGAGCGAAGTGCAATTTTTGTGATTCACGCAGCGGACACACATTATTCGACTGCAATGGGTTAAAGAGCATGCCAACCGACCAAATTTACCAAAGAGCTAAGCAATTGAATTTGTGTTACAATTGCCTTCGAAAGGGGCATTCATTGAAAAGTTGTTTATCGAGCAAGTGTCGTACATGTAACCGCAGCCATCAAACTCTACTCCACGGTAACGTAAAGAATTCAAGCATCTCTCAAAGATCTCATCAGTCGACTGAAATTGAAACTCCAACAACCGGCTAACATTCGTCGCTGATCGGTCAAACGAGATCTAGACATCAATTGTCCCGCCTGGAAGAAGATGCTCAACCCAACAACGTTATTTTGGGTACTGCTATTATCAGAGTCAATTCACCTGATGGAGCTTCAATCGAATTCCCAGCGATATTGGACAGCGGTTCCCAGTTGCGCTTCATGACAGAGAGACTCGCCCAGCAACTTCGTTTACGACGAGAAAAAACTGATGTGGCTATTAGTAGAATTTGTATGACGACATCCCGATGTATTTCGAAAACCGTTGCCACCGTGCAATCACTACAAAACGATTTCAGTTCATTGCTAGAGTTTTTCATCGTACCAAATTTCGTCGGATTGTAGCCATTGCAAAGGATCAATACATCAGACTGGAATATTCCTAAGAACACTCCACTAGCGGATCCTCAATTCGACATACCTCGGAAGGTTGATATTTTGATTGGTGCTGCCTTGTTTTTCAAATTACTTGCTGTTGGACAGATTGATTTAGGTGTTAATCGGCCTATCGTGCAGAAAACTCTTTTCGGCTGGGTGGTTTCGGGGCTATCCAGTACTTCATACAACTCACTCAGTGTAAACATTAGTGCCGACAGTAACAGTGAACCGTGCGAACAAAATTTAAATAATATCGTCGCTAAGTTTTGGGAGCTAGACCACTGTAATAGTGAAATAGACAAAAGGTCAGCTGAGGAGATTGCTTGTGAAGAACACTTTCGTGTCAATACAGTTCGTGATGCAAACGGTCGGTTCGATGTGAGATTACCCTTAAGGCAAGATGCGTCAGTGCTTGGTGACACATACGAAATCGCATTAAAACGTTTATATAGCCTTGAAAGAAAACTTGAGAAATGCCGTGAATTACGCGTCAGTTACTACGATTTTATGAATCAATATTTATCGTTGGGACATATGGAGGAAGTCATTGATTCACAGTGTGTGTTACACAAACCTCATTATGTTCTCCCCCATCATTGTGTTGTAAAGAATTATGGCAGCAGCACTAAATTACGCGTAGTATTTGATGGTTCTGCGAAATCCTCCAGTGGTGTATCCTTAAACGATATTCTAATGGTAGGACCCACAGTTCAAGATGACGTATTTTCGATCTTACTTCGATTTCGTTTCCATCTTTATGTAATATCAGCTGACATAGAAAAAATGTATCGGCAAGTCATAGTGCGTCCCAGTGATAGAAACCTACAACTACTAGTTTTTCGTAATTCAAGTCATGATCGTGTGAAGCTCTATCGATTAAAAACAGTTACTTATGGCACTGGGTCTACTCAATATCACGCAGTAGAATCTATTCGTCAAGCGGCAGAAGATGCTAGGAGTAAGTTTCCAGTAGGAGCATTGATTATCAAGCGAGATGCATATGTCGATAACTTATTGACTGGAAGTGATGACTTGGATGAAGCTGCAAGGATCAGAAACGAAGTTACCGATATTCTACTATCAGGCGGCTTCCCCCTTAAAAAATGGGCATCAAATGAACCTCGTTGCTAGAAAAAATCGATGAAAATGACAAGGAAGTAACGACTCGACTAGATGACAAGGATTTCATCAAAACTCTTGCCCTAGCCTGGAACCCAACTGCCGATGAATTTCTGATTACATATCACTCGCCAGAAATACGAAGTTCTGTGACCAAAAGAATAGTGTTGTCGGAAACTGCTCGATTCTTCGATCCATTAGGATTACTCAGCCCAGTGATTGTTACCGTCAAACTCTTTCTACAGGAGTTGTGGAAGCTTAATATTGATTGGGACGAAAGCTTACCCATCGAGATGCAAACAAGATGGCAGTCTTTTCGCTCGGATATGGCCAAGGTCAACAACTTTAGTATCCCACGACATGTTTGTGTGTCGAATTCCATCCTTCAAATCCATGGATTCGCTGATGCCAGTCTACGCGCTTATGGAGCTTGTGTATATATTCGAAGTGAAACTCCTGATAAGAAAGTATCGACGAACCTGCTTTGTTCGAAATCCCGTATAGCTCCATTGAAAACTACTACGATACCGCGTCTAGAGCTCTGTGCAGCCCTAATACTTTGTGAGCTCATAGAACGTGCTACGAAGATTATCCCCCGTGACCTCACGGATGTCGTCTTTTGGAGTGACTCACAAATCGCGTTAGCCTGGCTAAGTGCACCTTCGTACCAATGGTCCACATTTGTAGCCAATCGTGTGTCCAAAATTCAAGCTGTTACATCCGTTATATGGCACTATGTTCCAACGCAGCATAACCCGGCAGATTTGATCTCGCGAGGCGCTAAATCAGAAAGTCTACAAGGGTCCAACTTATGGCTGCATGGTCCAAGCTTTTTATCCGCATCGTCATCACAATGGCCATATCATGGAAAGGATCCAGATCAAATCGATGTTCCAGAATATCGCAAGCTGAACTTCACAGTCTTGTCGTCTTATGCAGTGGAAGACCTAGTTAAGGACACAAAATATATTAACTCATACTGGAAAACTCTTCGAGTATTTGGATACGTTAATCGATATCTCAAATCATTGCGGTTGCGAGCACGTAGTTCAACGAAACCTAGGTTTGCGTTACGAAGCTTTACGGTGTCAGAGTTAGAAGAAGCAGTCACGGTTATGGTTCGTTGCATACAACGAGTATATTTTAATCGTGACTATACTGACCTCCTTAAGGGTACATCCGTAAATGCGAGAAGTCGAATTTTACCTCTACGTCCTTTCCTTGATGGAAATGGAGTTATTCGAGTCTGTGGACGTATTATGAAATCTGATCTACCCTTTGATGCGCGCCATCAAATGCTTCTTCCGCAAGCGCATCTCTTTACAAACGCATTGTTAACCTTCTTGCATGTTAACAACTCACATGCTGGCTGCTATACCTTGGTAAACATTTTTCGGCAAAGGTTTTGGTTGATCAACGTAAAGTCGGAGGCTAAACGAGTTATTCATCAGTGCACGATATGCTTTCGAGCGAAGCCTCGCTTCTTTCAGCAAATAATGGGAAACCTCCCATCGGATAGGCTGAAAGTATCACATCCCTTTGCGGTTACCGGTGAAGATTTTTGTGGACCGTTTTTCATGCGAGCTCAACTACGAGGAAGATCTCCAATCAAAGGCTACTTATCGGTTTTTATATGTTTCGCTACCAAGGCTGTACATTTTGAACTCGTTTCAGATTTATCGACAGCAGCATTCATTTTATGCCTCAAACGATTCTTCGCTCGCAGGGGAAAATGCAACAAGCTATACTCGGACAACGCTACTAATTTTATCGGTGCCAATAACCAGTTGCGAGAGTTAAGAAAACTTTTCTCAACTCAATCACATATTGACCAAGTCCAGCAAGCTTGCCTTCTGGAAGGCATTGGATGGTGTTTCATCCCACCGCGCTCCCCACGTTTCGGTGGCTTGTGGGAGGCGGCGGTGAAGAAGGCAAAATTTCACCTTACAGAGCAGTCGCCAATGCATCGCTAACCCACGAACAAATGCTTACGGTTATCTATCAAGCGGAGGCGATCGTTAATTCTCGACCCATCACGGTCATCAGATCCGACTGATTTGGACATTTCTTGATTGGACGACCAATTACAAGCTTACCCGAACCAATCATCACACAACTTAAATTCGATTCCTTAGACAACTTTCGAAAAATATCCTTCATTCAGCAATCCTTTTGGACTCGATGGCGCAACGACTATCTTCACCTATTGCAGTCGCGATCTAAGTGGACCACAGTCAATAGCAATGCCAAGGTTAACCAACTTGTATTAATGAAAGATGAAAATCTTCCACCTATGAAGTGGCCTCTCGCCAGAATTATCGATGTGACACGCGGCGAAGATGATAAGGTTCGAGTTGCTACAGTACGTACAGCTTCGGGAATCTTCAACCGGGTCATCGTGAAGCTATGTCCATTGCCTATCAAATAATTGGATGAAAACAGAAGTTTTCATGGTGGGGAAGATGTTCAGTCTTCTCATGACAAAGCAGCGGCGAGCAATACTATTATAGTTCCAGCCTCATACACATACACACATACATATAATTTTGCATCATGTACAAGCTATTCTCAGTACTGGCATCACCCCAGTGTATATTTACGACAACAGTAAATGCTTTTTCTATCGGGAGTGATGCTAATACTGCGATTAGTCTTCTTTTTTTCTTTTTTTTTTATGTAAGTAAGTAATACTTTATTGAGACTTTTATATCATTGACAGTAGGTGCTTAATGGCTCTATGACATTTGACAGTAGTTGGATGTCAAATAAACTTAGACAGTTCGGATATGCATTGCATATATGTTGAATTTTTGTTTTGATTGATGTAGAGGGTGTCATTCGCTCTTATGGCTTATTTTTGGAAAATTGTTCATATAAATACATTAAAACTTAAAGTAACTTAATCCTATTCCCAATATAAATTAAATCTACGCCTATACCTATCTTATAGCTAATCTTAATACAAGCTATGTAAAGTTTACGAGTGGGTAAATATACAAGTTGTATTTCGGCTGTTAAATGCGATTGTGTATACGCAGGCCGCCTTTTCTCCGTCGGATCCTTTCCAGTAGGTTCTTGGGAGGATAGACGCTCCGCCCGTTTCGACCTTATGGGTCCTCTGTTAGATTCCGTCTTATGGTGGTTAGCTGTTTTAATGTTTGCCAGGCTTGGCCCGGTTATTTATGTTTACATTTTTATTTTTACATACACGCAATTTACGTCTCCTTTTTTTTTAGGTGTCAGCCCCGGTATGTGTTAGGTTGTGAGGTCAGATAAAACCGGGGTTTACTGGGTGCATCGGGGTTATAGGAGTCTGGGCGGTATTTATCGAGGATTTTAAGAGGACATAGGTAATAGGGGTCACTTGTAGTGGGAGGAGTCAAAAAGTGCGCGAATAGCTTCAAGAGGGTGGTTTCGCCATTTTTCTAGGCGGTTTTTGCTTGTTATTGACATGTAATGTAAAATTGGTATAATTCCTGTTTCGTTGTAGAGTATTGGGTTCCTAAAATGTTTTTTATTGGGGCGTCGGTATTTAGAGAGGCATTTTCGGAGGATTTTCCTCTCAAAGATTTGGATTTCTTCGGCTACCGTTGGCGAGATTTTTAGCCAATCTGGGAATGAGTAGGTGATGATTGGTCTTATGAGTGTTTTGTAAATTAGTGCTTTCACTTTTTGGTATACAGCTTTCGAGGACAGTAGAGAGGACGTAAGTGCAGCCGCCGCTTTGGCTTTATTGAGCATTTTTCTAGCGTGTATGTTTGACTTGAATCAGTTGTTGAAGTGAATTCCCAGGTACTTTATGTTTTCTTTGAGGGGAATGAATTCATCTCCGATTTGTATTCGAACATGCCTGCTCTGAAACACTGCGAGACTGTGTCCCTTACCGCTGGCATTTGGAAAGCAGTTCAGCTCCGATTTATTGGCGTTTATTTCAAGCCCCCAGTTCTTTAGTTATGAATCTAGGTCGCTGACTGCACTCTGTAGCTGGGTCTGAGCTTGGGCTGGAGGCTATTGGTAGCAGTGAGGAGGATGTCGTCTGCATACATGAATACATTTGTACTCGTGCAGTTTGGTCTAGGAATATCATAAAGGAAGAAATTAAATAGGGAAGGACCGAGAATAGAACCTTGGGGGACTCCAGAGTGGATAGGGATGGGGGACGAATTGAGGTTCCCTATTTTTATTTGAGCTGTTCTGTTCGATAGGAAACTGTATAGGATTCTGAGGATTGCAACCGGGCAGGAGGCTATTTTCAGTTTGAGCTTGAGGCCATTGATCCATACTGTCAAACGCCTTTTTCAGGTCTAGGGCACACGTTAGGGTACACTTTTTTTGCCGTAGGTTGTTGGTGACTTTGTTGTGCAGTAGCATTATGGCATGCTCAGTGGAGCGTTTGCGTTCAAATCCAAACTGAAAACTTGGGATCAGGGGGGAGGTGAAGTCAGTGAAACTGCGTAGGATTATCTTTTCCAGGATTTTCCCCATGTTTGGAAGCAAGGATATGGGCCGGAAGTTGTTAATGCTTCCTTCGCAGTTTGGTTTTGGGATGGGGATGAGTCTGCTGGTTTTTCATGATTGGGGAAAGTAGCCGTCATTTATACAATTATTGTAAATTATTGTCAGGTGCGAGGAGATGGTTTTCCTACATTTTTTGAGAACTCGGTTTGGGATGCCTTCAGGGCCGTGAGACAGCTTGCTATTTAAAGCACTAAGGATATCCTCAACTTCCTGTTTCGAGGTGAAGAACTGTCCAAAAACTAGATATCTTGGAGAAGATGCTTTATTGGAGTTCGAGAATATGGTTAAATAAGAGCCTTCATATCCTGTAAGCTGAACTTCCTCATTGGCTTTCATATTTAATGCTGTATTAGGTGACGCACGGCGGCGGTATAAATATTTGAAGTATCCCTCACATGCAGTTATTTTGGCTGAAGAAGTGGCTAAGACTTCGTTCCCTTGCCTTATAGGGTCTTTCTCAACGTTGTATTTGGCGTTCTTGCGACCAGTGAGTTGGTCAATTTCTTTGAACACGTTTGACGATGGTCTTAGTGATTTTAATCTGTGCTTGTAGGAATTATTTACGTCGTGTCTGATGCGTTTGTGGATTTCGCTGGAAATTGCTGTAGTTTTTTGTTCGGTTATAGCTTCTATGGAAAATGCGCTTTAGGCGTTGGAGCATATATTTCCTAGTTTTGATTAGGTGGAGGGTCTCCTGAGTCAGACACCTATATAGCGGGTTGCGGGGTTTCTGGAGAGGAGCATGTAGGTCTAGACACTCAATTAGTGCCGTTGTTATGGCTGATATTTCCGCGTCTATTTGGTTGTTCGAGAGAGTCTCGTGATGTGGTGGTAGTTTCGGGAGTAGATCATTGAGGTCTTTTCGGAAGTTTGGCCAATCTATTGAGCTGTATGGTCTGTAGTGTGGGGGACATATAGGGACTGATATATGGGCTTTGAGGGTTATGTTTAGGCAAAGGCCGTGGTGGTCGGATAGTGAAGCAAACGTGGAGCATGTGAAAGGGTTTGTGGGGTCGGAGAGGTCGGATGAAATTAAGAAATTGTCCAAGTATGAACTTCCTCTTGGGAATGTTGGGACGCCTGCGTTTACGACGGACGCTATAAGGAAGCCTTCCATGTTAAGCCATTCAAAGAGACATTTTCCGTTCATGTTATGATTCAAGTCGCCCCAGTGCCCGTGTCTGGCGTTAAGATCTCCTCCAAGTAGGAATGACTCGTATGGTGCGGCTGTTGCAAGGATTCGATTGAGCGTGGATGTGGTTAGGACACCTAGGTTGCACGGGAAGTATAAGGATCCTATTAGGATTTTAGCGAGGGACCCGTTGGGGCGCTTAGTGCAAAGAGTTGCTAGCGTGCATGAGGAATTATTTTCCTCGAAGGGGATTTGTTGGACGTCTAAGTCATCTCGATAGATTATGGCCGTTCCTCTTCCGGTATCGTTACGCAGCACATTGTAGTTATCCACACGCACTTTGTGGTAGGGTTTAAGGACTGTCTCGCTCAGAAGGAGGATGTCAGGTTGGGATGACTTTAGTAAATCCGCGATGAAGATTCGCTTGTCATGAGATATAAGGGAATTTATATTAAGTGAGAGGATTCTGAGCCTATTTACCACCATAAAGAATGAAGTAGAAGTTCAGTAAAGCCATTGGCTTGTCTTGGTCGGAAGTGGAGTCAAATGTTGGGAGGAAAAATCGAATTTTGGATAGGAGTCCAGTTGGAGACATTCCAAGGCATTCATGGGTAATTTGCTGCAGGCGTTCGGCGGGGTTAAGTGTCGGTGGAAACGGCGGAGAGATAGTGGTTCCATTTCTGGAGATTTCGGAGTAAGGCGAGGTTGGCAATAGCGGAGGGAAATGTTGTGAAGCGATGGAAATGGGAGAGCTACGCTGGTAGCTGGGATGTGGGGAGTGCACGGTCAGGGGAGGTGCTCGTTTAGTTTTTGCTTCCATAGCTCTTTCAATCAAGCGTTTTCTTTCCGGGCATCCGGAGAAGTTGGCAGGGTGACCGTGTGTTTTGCACATTGTGCAAAACGGGGCTGTTACGGGTTTTTCCATGGCTTTTCGCGGACATTCTTGTGGGATATGCTCATCTCCACATGCTACACAGCGAAGATTAAATTCACAATTGGCGGAAACGTGACCGAATCTCTGGCATCGGTAGCACTGGACTATGTCGCTCGTTTTGGGGCGCTCCCAGACGGCACGTTGGTGCAGAATGTAGCGTAGTTTTATTAAGGAGTTTTTATCGTCTTCTAAGGTCACGGTGATCCTAAATAGATCAAGCTCAATCTTATTCTCTCTCGACCACGCTGTGGTAAGCGGAGTGACAGATTCAACTCTTACATCAGGAAGCTGGCTTTTGATATCCTCTCAGATTGCATCACCTCCAAAATCCGACCCTATGCCTCTAAGTATGACAACACACTTTTTCCTTTCCTTTGGGGTAAAAGAATATCCCATCGCCGAGGTATTTTTAACGAGGTTGAGGATGTAGTCATGAGCTTCTAGCCTATCTACTATTACCTTGAGTCTTGAGTTTGAAAGCCTGGTAATTCGGTAACCAAGGCGGGTCCCGTCTGCTGGGGTGTACCGGTCTAAAACCTCTTTTAGCACCGTCGCTTTTACTTGCTCCACAAAAATTGGTGGGTACCAAGTCTTTTTGGTTCTAGAGTTGTCTACTTTGGCGGAATTTTCTGTGTTTTGATTATTTAGAACGCTAAAAGGGTTTATACTGGGTGTAGGAGCATTGGGTGTGGGTACCGGGGCTTTATGCTTTACAACTAATTTTCCTTTTGCTAACATAAAATCATTCACCTTAGAGTTAATTAGGTTGGCATCTTCGATGAAGTTTGAAGTTTTTGTTTGCACGTCTTCGGATTCCATAAATTCCGATGGTAATTCCTTGCGGGCCGCCTTAGTCCTCGGTTGATCCGCCATTGTATCGTCCTGCGTGTTAAGCGTTGTCCATTTTTTGGATGTTGCGATGAGGTCCACAGTTGCTGTGTTGGGCGCTTGCCCGAAATGTAGGTTCACTTCTCGTGCCTCTTGCACGTTTTGGTGTCTAATGTCTCGGTGGATATTCCGGCTATCGTTAGCTCGACTTAAATTCAAAATGGAGGTAAAATCGAGAATTTTCCCAAAATTTTTGCTATAATCGCTTCGCACGCGTGTTGACAGCTCGAGAGTTCAAACGTCAGTCTGCGATTAGTCTTCCCTCTGTTCAAATTTGTCGTTATCATAGTGCGGACATTGGCAATTTACCCTTTTCGTTTGTAGCCTTTTTCTCGGCCTTTGTTCCGCTTGCATTATCGATTTAACTTTAAATAAATTCTCGAAACAAATTTCAAAAACGCTTGAAATTTCTACAGTTACTATTGCCTTTGCTGATTTCAATTCTTTTTTCATGTTTCCCATCTCATGGTTGATTCTCTCCTCTACCTGGCTGATATCATGGTTTATTCTCTTCTCGACCTGGCTGATCTCATGGTTAATGCTCTCCTGGACCTGGTAAACCTTTTCTTCGACGCCTTTAATTTGTTTGTTCAGACTACCGAGCTCCGCTTTTATTTCGGTTGACTGTTTTTGAAATCCTGCCTTGATTTCGATCACTTGTTGATCCAGCTTTGCTGATTGTTCGTTTAGCTTTGCTGATTGTTCATTTAGCTTCACTGATTGTTCATTTAGCTTCGTTGTTAAATTGGAGGACTATTGTCGCTACTCTTGCTGCATCAGCATTAACATTTGCATTATCGCATTTTCTGCCTCCTTTGATTTGGGTGTTTTGCGTCTCCCTTAGCTCCGCCATGGTAAATTCATTTATTTTTATTATTTCGGCTTTTATTTATTTATTTTTTTTATTCCACCAGTTTCCACGTTACATTTCACTATTGTGCATTTTTTTATGTTTAAAAGTTTTCACTTTCAAAATTTTCTTTCTCACTTTTCGATACCACTGTCGCGTGTTATGGTTCGCGGCCAATAATTTTAATGTTCCGGGAAAGTGAAAACGCAATGTCTTTCAAATTAAATTAAAAGAGTTTATTTGATCGCTTAAAAATGCACAACCACTGATTTAAATATTTCACAATTTTAATTTTCACTATTAAAAGTTTAACTTCCACTCGTCCGAAAATTTCGATTGCAATTGGCTTCTAAAATCACTTCACAATCAACGAAAATCACTTTTCTATTACTCGAACAATATCGCTATTCTATTCGCTTCACACTTTCGCAGTTTCGCTCGCCTTTATATAGGGTCTCTAGCCATTAACAACCCATTTCTCGTACATTGGCGAATGTTCTGCCGAGAGGTACCTAGTATATTCGAGCAGGTTAATGAATGGAATGACGTCACTTTCAGATGTTGATCATGCTTGGTGGGTTCTCGTGGTTTCGAGTAAATTCACTTTGTTGATCATGCGGTTCTTAATGGTTGTGAACACAATTGCAACAGTGGCTCGCAAAATTATTCGTGCATATAACAATATTTATATATGTATATATATATATATATATATATATATATATATATAGATATATATATATATATATATATATATATATATATATATATATATATATATATATAGATATATATATATATATATATATATATATATATATATATATATAGATATGTATATATATATATATATATATATATATATATATATATATATATATATATATACATATACAGTCTTCCACAAAAGTCAAGGTACAGTGATAAATATCATGAAAATTGTTTGATATTTTTATTTAAAAAACCTATAGTGATAAAATTTTTTTGGTATTACTTCAACTATAATCATTACACTTTAAATTCATGTAAAACAAAACGAAAATTCTGTCGTATTAATATACTATTACATATGATGTGTTGGAAAGTCAATGAATGAAGTCCACAAAAGTCATGGTACACCTAAAGAAAAATGATACAAATTGTAATTATAGTCTTGCATAGTTATTTGAATTATACTTTTCTTAATATTTTGTCGGATATCCTTTCATCTGAATTACTGACTTCAGTCTTTTAGGCATAGAATATACCAAATTTTTTAGTAAATTCGCTGCTGATTCTGGCCCACTCCTCCAATATAACATCCTTAAGCTGCGCCTTGCTTGATATCACTCTTTTCGGATTTTTGTCTCAAGCTCATTCCAAAGATGCTCTATAGGGTTCAAATCAGGGCTTTGAGGCGGTGTAGCAAGCATGCGAGTATTGTACAATAGCCACATTCGAACTTTATGCGCAGTGTGCTTAGGGTCATTGTCCTGTTGAAACAAGAAATCTTCTCGCATACCTAATTTGGCTGCACTTTGTTTCATGTTGTTTCGTAGAATCTCTAAATAAGAGTTCTGATCCATAGTATTTTCGATGAATGTCAGATTTCCAACTCCAGCAGCAGCCATGCAACCCCAAACCATAACACCACCGCCTCCATGTTTTACTGTTTTAATAGTGTTCTTGGGATTAAATGCTTCTCCTACTTTTCGCCAGACCCTCTTATGCCCATTTACACCAAATATACAAAATTTAGACTCATCCGAAAATAAAACATTATCCCAAAACGTTATTGGTTTGTCAATATATGCTTTTGCAAATGTTATTCTTTTTTGTTTGTTTATGGAACTTACAAGAGGTTTCCTTCTAGGCGTACGAGATGAAAATCCAGCTTCTACGACAGCTCTACGCACAGTTTCTGCGCTAACCCCCTTCTTATCATTAATTCCAAGAACATCGCAGATTTTTCTACAGCTTAGAAATGGATCTTGTTTTACCATTCGCGAAATTTTTCTCTTGTCCTTTGCACTTAGTTTAGATGGACGACCTGTTCGGGGCACATTTTCCACTCTATTTTCCTTCTTAAATCGATTTACACTCTATTTTCCTTCTTAAATCGATTTATCACTTTTTGAATGGTTGACCGACTTCGCAACACTTGTTCAGCTATTTCAGAATATGATTTGCTCTGATTTGAATGCAGATTAATAATTATTTCACGCTCCTTAATACTCAACTCCTTTCGACTCATTTTTTAAAAATTTTATTAAATAAAAGATGCACCACGAATACGGACGCGATATTAAAGACAGCGGCCTACGGTTGTTAACTCACTCTGATAATATGAACTTGGGGGATTCCCCTTTTTACAAATAACAGGGCATTTTCTGCAACTGTACCAAGACTTTTGTGGAGTAGAAAAGAGACATTGCCAACAAAAAATTATTGTCTTCAATGATCATTATTGCCGAATCCCTTTAAATTTATGAAAACTTAAATTCAACAGAACTCGTATTATTACCATTTCATAACTTTTGGTTTTCAAATAAAAATATTGATTCAGTAATACAATTTTCAGTTACCGATTCTCTGTACCTTGACTTTTGTGGAAGACTGTATATATAGATATATATATAGATATATATATAGATATATATATAGATATATATATAGATATATATATAGATATATATATATATATATATATATATATATATATATATATATATATATATATATATAGATATATATATATAGATATATATATATATATATATATATATATATATATATATATATATATATATATATATATATATATATATATATATATATATATATATATATATATATATTTATATATTATATATATATATATATATATATATATATATATATATATATATATATATATATGTTTAGATCTATATATATATATATATATATATATATATATATTATATATACATATATATATATTATATATACATATATATATATTATATATATATATATATATATATATATATATATATATATATATATATATATATATATATATGTTTAGATCTATATATATATATATATATATATATATATATATATATATATATATATATATGTTTAGATCTATATATATATATATATATATATATATATATATATATATATATATATATATATATATATATATATGTTTAGATCTATATATATATATATATATATATATATATATATATATATATATATATATGTTTAGATCTATATATATATATATATATATATATATATATATATATATATATATATATGTTTAGATCTATATATATATATATATATATATATATATATATATATATATATATATATATATATATATATATATATATATATATATATATATATATATATATATATATATATATATATATATGTTTAGATCTATATATATATATATATATATATATATATATATATTATATATATATATATATATATATATATGTTTAGATCTATATATTAATTGAGAATACAAGTAACTTTTATATAAGGGAAAAATTTTTATTTCATTTCAAAGCTTATGCTCGTAAAAGTATTTTATTGCTTGTTTCTTGTATTGTCCGATCACTTTTGGCCACCTCTGTATATATATGTATATATGTATATATATATATATATATATATATATATATATATATATATACAGTCTTCCACAAAAGTCAAGGTACAGAGAATCGGTAACTGAAAATTGTATTACTGAATCAATATTTTTATTTGAAAACCAAAAGTTATGAAATGGTAATAATACGAGTTCTGTTGAATTTAAGTTTTCATAAATTTAAAGGGATTCGGCAATAATGATCATTGAAGACAATAATTTTTGTTGGCAATGTCTCTTTTCTACTCCACAAAAGTCTTGGTACAGTTGCAGAAAATGCCCTGTTATTTTTAAAACGGGGAATCCCCCAAGTACATATTATCAGAGTGAGTTAACAACCGTAGGCCGCTGTCTTTAATATCGCGTCCGTATTCGTGGTGGATCTTTTATTTAATAAAATTTTTAAAAAATGAGTCGAAAAGAGTTGAGTATTAAGGAGCGTGAAATAATTATTAATCTGCATTCAAATCAGAGCAAATCATATTCTGAAATAGCTGAACAAGTGTTGCGAAGTCGGTCAACCATTCAAAAAGTGATAAATCGATTTAAGAAGGAAAATAGAGTGGAAAATGTGCCCCGAACAGGTCGTCCATCTAAACTAAGTGCAAAGGACAAGAGAAAAATTTCGCGAATGGTAAAACAAGATCCATTTCTAAGCTGTAGAAAAATCTGCGATGTTCTTGGAATTAATGATAAGAAGGAGGTTAGCGCAGAAACTGTGCGTAGAGCTGTCGTAGAAGCTGGATTTTCATCTCGTACGCCTAGAAGAAAACCTCTTGTAAGTTCCATAAACAAACAAAAAAGAATAACTAAATTTTGTATATTTGGTGTAAATGGGCATAAGAGGGTCTGGCAAAAAGTAGGAGAAGCATTTAATCCCAAGAACACTATTAAAACAGTAAAACATGGAGGCGGTGGTGTTATGGTTTGGGGTTGCATGGCTGCTGCTGGAGTTGGAAATCTGACATTCATCGAAAATACTATGGATCAGAACTCTTATTTAGAGATTCTACGAAAAACATGAAACAAAGTGCAGCCAAATTAGGTATGCGAGAAG
>CAXAJY010000017.1:0-12500 GCA_963969285.1 Odontomyia ornata | reverse complement strand
GAATTACGTTTGATTTGAACGCCCATTTTGGAGAAAGGCTTCAACAACCTAAACGTGCTGCTCAATTGTGTACCTCTGCATGGTTGAATTTGTCAAACATTGAAACAAAGAGATATCAAATTAAGTTGGGCGAAAAACTTGACGTTAAAGTGTGACACAATTAACATTTTTTTTTTTTTTGTGGTAGGGAGGTGAAGGCGTTTACGCCCGCCGAGTCTGGCAGTGTGGGACTCCCATAGAGGATACCCTTGGACTACCCACTAAACACCTCCCCTGTCAATCTGAGAACCTAGCCTGGAACCGTTTGACACATTACTTCGGGCCAGGTCTCGTTTTGTTACGCCATGGGGCGCCTTCAAGCTGGGGAGTCCCTTTCCTAGCGGGAGGGGAGAGGGGAAGAGGAAATGCCAGAAGAGCGATCCCCCAGCCCCAGCGCCTCCGGCTGCTGTGAGTCCCTTTTATATTTTAGGACTGCCCGAGCATAATGTGCCACCTGGTTCCATTTGTCAACCGATTCGAGCATCACCGCAACTATATTATCCGGGGTGAGCTCTCCCGTCTCCCTGTAGAGTTCACTTCGCAGCCCGACCCATTTTGTACACGCAAAAAATGTGTGACAGGCACTGTCCTCTTCTCCTGGGCAAAACCGACAATCGGGAGACCGTGACTTGCCGATCTTGTGCAGGTAAGACTGAAAACACCCATGCCCGCTCAAAAGCTGGGTCAGGTAGAAGTCAGTCTCACCATGCCTTCGATTTAGCCACGGTCTCACATCGCGGATGAGTCGCGCAGTCCACCTTCCCTTCGTGCAATTCCTCCAAGACTGCTGCCAATCGTTGAGCGAGCGTTGTCTCTCCTCGCGGACAACCATCTCCCTCGCATCCTCGGTTCGGCGCAGGTAAATAGCGCGGCGCTCTCTAGCAAGGAGGGCGACAGGTATCACGCCTGCAATCACTCTCACCGCCGAGTCAGAGACTGTTGGATACGAAGATGCAATTCTCAGTGCTCCTCTTCTCTGTACCTGTGCCAATCGTTTTCGGTATACCTCCTTGCTGAGAGCGTCGCCCCATACCTCTGCTCCGTACAGTAGCACTGACCCTACAGCACTCATCAAGAGGGGTCTTCTTGATGAGCTGGGTCCCCCTACTTTGGCCATAAGTCGACTCAGGGCCGATATTCCCGAAGCAGCCTTCTCAGCCGTTGCCCTGATTTGCTCAGAGAAACTCATCTTCGAGTCGATCAGTAGCCCCAGGTACTTCACCGCTGGCTTCGATTCGATTTTTATATCTCCAATACTGATCATCCTTACTCTAGGGATTCTCTTTTTTGTCAAAATGACCACTTCGGTTTTCTCCAGTGCGAAACTGAGCCCGCGAGCAGTCCTCCAGTCCCTCACTCGGCGCATTAGCATACCTAGCCTAAGTTGCGCTTGTTCAACGGTGCGTCCGGCGACCAGAGCCGCAACATCATCCGCATAGCCGACCAAGCGCGACTCATCTGGCATCTCAAGTCTCAGTAGCCCGTCGTAAGACACGTTCCACAGGTCCGGACCAACGATAGATCCCTGGGCAACACCCGATGTAATTTCCATCCTTCGTTGGCCCTGTGTCGTGTCGTAGAGCAGGCTTCGGTCCTTTAGGTAGTTCCTCAAAAGCCGCATTAGATATTCTGGAACTTGAAAAGAGTTTTCCAGCGTGTCCAGAATATCCACCCATCTAGCGGGACACAATTAACATGGTGCATTATGGTTGGACCCCCCTTTTTATCATAAATATATCAAATTTTATTATTCGAATTTATAAGATAATAAATATATCTATTATTACTTACCGCAATCATAATTCATGACCTTAAAAGACGAATACAATACCGAAATTCAAATTTGCAACTTCAATCGAAATTGGTGATCGAAAAAACGAAAGTTTTGAAACAATAACTCTAGCGCATCAGCTCCACAATTTAAACCTGTAAAGGTTTGAATAACAACAGCAGCATTAACAAAAGCAATAACTGTAACAATAAAGCCAACGAGGACAACAGCAACCAGGGCCTATGTAGGATCAGCAACCCGTTCAACCATAAGTACAAGAAGCTGTAACAGCTTCATCATTTTCAACGGAAAACTATAATAGCTTTGTACAAGAAAGGCAACACAGTCGTAAAACAATAAGGAACTAGTAACATTTTTTTTTGAGTTTAGCTGCCCATTTATACAATACGATTTCAAACATTGTAAAAATTGGAGATATGGTTTTTTTTCGGAAGCTATTGATGTAGTTAATCAAATGGTTTGAATATTTTTTTTCTTTTTCTTGAAAAGCTGTCAAGCCTTGCTTTGTTGGTTTAGCAGACGCATTTCGACTCTGCGTCATCGTCAGTGTCTAAAGGATGTGTGGAAGGAAATGTCTTTATATAGGTGTAGGATAGGTTAAGCAGATAGGTACTAAAAACCATGGAAAAAAACAAAAAGGGTGCACAGCAAGAGCAACTACCGAACGAAAGCGTAGGTTCATTTTACGCGAGTCGTCGAATTCTGCTGCCACCGCTGGCAAAATAAAGGATAAAGTTGGAACTTCTGCCAGTATTCGGACAGTACAGAGAGTGATTAAAGCGTGTCCACAACTAGCGCAAAAGCCACCCACAAGTCCATGAAAACAATGGCAAAATTGAACGAATTGGGCTTTGATTTGCTTCCCCACCCCCCGTATTCGCCAGATTTAGCCCCCAGCGACAACTGGCTCTTTGTTGATCTCAAAAAAATCCTCCAGGGAAAAAAATTTGGCTCGAATGAGGAGGTCATTGCCGAAACTGAAGCCTATTTTGAAGCAAAGGATAAATCCTTCTATAAACATGGTATAGAAATGTTGGAAAGGCGTTGGAAAGATTGCATCACCCTAAAAGGAAATTATATTGATGAATAAAAATGATTTTTGAAAAAAAAAATGTTAATTTCGTTGTTAGTCTCGGGACTTGACTTATTGAACGATGTGTTATAGTAACCGGCATAACACTGTTCCGTAATTTCAATTGCAGATTTGAGAAATTTAATGACTCAAAGTTAAACTTTTGTAAATTATAAAACAGAAAGAAAAAAAAATTTTTATTTTTATTATAAGTGAAAATTTATATTATTTTTTTATATTAAACGTAAATTTTCTCTACATTGACATTATTCATGAGATTTATCTTTTCATTATAATTTAACTTTTCTATATATTATTACGAGTATTTTTTATATAACCTAATAACTCGAATCTGCAATTGAAAATTCTAACATGAGAACACTGATATAATACAGCATTCCACGGATTGCATTGGAAATGCAATCTACAGTGGCTGAACAAGGTGCTCGTCTTCATCCACCATAGCGGCGTGACGATACGGTAGACAACGGATAAGCGAAGAGGGAAATCTGCTTGGGCGCGAGAAAACCACCATCGTGGCACTTGATCTGTTTTGTTCATCCATACTTAGTTCAACCACACTCATAGTTTACACACAGCAAAACGAAAGTATTTTGGTCAGTTTGTCCGTCCGCTAAACGTTTTCTTTTGTCGCCCCACTCCGCGTTCCGACGCCGAAACAATCGATTTTCCGCCTGAAGATCCTTCAGCTCCTTTTTCGCAATCCTCGTCGCCTTGAAATCGCGAGCAAATCAACTGCCCTATAGTAATCGAGCAGTCACCTAAGCAAACTGCCCGAAAACCTGCATAACACTGTTCCGAAATTTTAATTGCAGATTTGAAAAATTTAATTACTCAAAGTTAAACTTTTGTAAATTATAAAACTTAGAAAGAAAAAATTTTTTTTTTAATTTTTATTATAAATATAAATTTATATTATTTTTTTTTATATTAAACGTAAATTTTCTCTACATTGACATTCTTCATGAGATTTAACTATTCATTATAATTTAACTTTTCTACATATTATTATGAGTATTTTTTATTTAACTTAATAACTCAAATCTGCAGTTGAAAATCCTAACATGAGTACACTGATACAATACAACATTCCTCGGATTGCATTGCAAATGCAATCTACAGTAGCTGAGTAAGGGGCTCGTCTTCATCCATCATAGCGGCGTGACGATAGGGAGGGTAGACGACTGATAAGCGAAGAGCAGACAGTTGATTGCCATTATCCCTGTTAATCTGATTACGACGTGAATATCGATGAGTTGTTGGCTTTACATTGTGAAAACTGGCGCAGAGCTTCATTCCTTCCATCCAAACGAGAAAAAATTTGTTTTCCGTATGCTGCAGCAATCCCTCGCCGCGGGTGTTTCGCGAGTTTATATCTGCCACCTGCTTTTAAAGAAAAAATCGGGTCATTTTTTCTGTGTTTAAAAGAAAATAACAAAAAAAAAGTGCTGCGACATTATAGGTTTTCGAAAACAGTCAATAATTGTCTGTCGGTAAATCGCGCATAGTGGAAAATTTCACGAAGATTTTAATGGGGTTCCGTTGATGTCGAATATGGGGTGTGGAGGCGTGCAACAAATTTTGTCTGTCAGGAGCTTGCACAACGAGCGGGAGGAATACGCTCGTGGTGGTGTGATAGTTCCGTCTCGATGCGTAGACAACAGATAAATCGAAAACTGTTGCTAGTAATAGATAAAAGTAATTTTCGATTCGAATTCAAAAAAATCCCCGTTGGCAGCACCAGTCGGAAAGGTAAATTTCTCGTATGTAGCGTAAGGTTTCGGAAAAAAATTTGGCTTGCCTACTACTTAACTTCTTACTGCAATTTCGGTAGCACTACATGGGTTTTTATTAACAAAAAGGATCTGCCGCCGTTTGTGTATGGAGACACCCCATAGAGGCGCAAATATTTTGCCAATTAAATTGAGTTACACACGTATGGATCACATATTGAAAATCGGCGGGTAGTAAATTGTTATAAACATATTTATACTCGTTTCGCCCTTCTCACATTTGCTGTTTATACATTTCATAGTGGCTACCACACAAAGGTGATAACTTGTCGGCTTTAATAGCTCAAATAGTTAATTTCAAAAGATTTCCATAAAAGTTTAATCAGCACTTGCATTGCCATTAATATATACATTTTCAATTTTTTTCTGAACTATGAGGGCCGTCATTTCGATTTTTATTGAAATCGGCTGCTAAGAATATTAAGCTGTAAATTTTTGACTTTTTTATTTGTCATTCGATTTGCATAATTAAATTAAATTAACTTGCCTTAATAACTTATAATTTCAAGTTTCAACGGAATCTGTTGAGAATCTTGGCTGCTAGAAAGCTACAGAAATAAAAAACATTGTATGCCACCCCCCTGTATGGGGAGACCCGCCTGTATGGGGAGACCCCCCTTAATAACCTTAAAATATTTTCTTGCACTGCAAATTTCAAGAGGCACCACTTTTGACCTACGTAGAAAATTTCCTCATTCTAGCTCATGTGGTTTGCGAGAAAACTTGTTATGACGCACGAACAAACGGGCGGACGGACGGACAGACAGACAAGTCGCGATTTTATAATGTTTGAGGGTATTGTTAAAAATATTTTACAATATCTCAAAAATGATCTGGTTTATAAGTTCTTTCAAGTAAAGTCATTTAAAACGTTTCCATGAAAAATATTCATTATTTCAGTTGGCACTAAAATATCGAATTGCGCTTGCCTTCAGACTTTGGGGGCCGCCATTTTGAATGCATGCATTTGGTTTTGGATTATTTTAAATCTTTGTATGCTAGGACCTCACCAATCAATGTACTATCTCGTTCAAATAGGAGTTTCACTCTAGACAGGGCAAAATAATTCAATTTTTAAAGAAAATGGCAGCTAAAAATATTAGGCTTTAAATTTTCGACTTTTTTATTTTTCATTCAATTTTAATAATTTCCTGCAAAATACAAGAACATAGTACAGAAATTCATAATCTCAAGTTTCATCAAAATCCGTTGGAAAATGTGACCGCTAGAGGGCCACAAAGACATGAAAAAAACGCATATTTAAACGGCCGCCATTTTGAAATTTGCAAATGCATGATCACCAAAATATCAAAGACTATAGGTCTAAGTAATGTCTATCTCGAAACCAAGTTTCATATATGTCGGATCAAAATTGCGACTTTTAGAAGCCTTTGAAGTTTTGAGTTTCAACTGGCCGCCATTTTGTTTTTTGCAACCTGACCTCCAGTTTTTTTACGTAATTCTTTAGATACTTATAATTTCTATCCAACTGCCGAGTTTCATGAAAATCTGTTGAAACCTTTGACCACTATTACAACAACAAAATTTTGCACGTTTTTCGACCTTTGAGCGGCCGCCATTTTGTTTCTGGCGTACCGACTTTGGATTTTTTATTGTGAGATTCATCACATACATCAGTGAACCTTCGTACCAAATTTCATCCAAATCGGAGCTATACTTTGGTCAGAACAGAAATCACGATTTTTCGTCTAAAATGGCCGCCATTTTGTTTTTGATCAGCCGATATAGCTGGTTCACGAACTTAACCGAGATAATTACCCAATACACCTTTCCTGAAAATTTGGTGAAAATCGAAGCAAAATTGCAACCTCTAGCTTGGTCACAAATTTCGTTATATCCCATATATATATATATATATATATATATATATATATATATATATATATATATATATATATATATGTATATATATATATATATATATATATATATATATATATATGTATATGTATATATATATGTATACATATATATATATATATATATATATATATATATATATATATATATATATATATATATATATATATATGTATATGTATGTATATATATATATATATATATATATATACATATATATATATATATATATATATATATATATATATATATATATATGTATATACATATATATGTATATATATATATATATATATATATATATATATATATATATATATATATTTATATATATATATATATATATATATATATATATATACATATATATATATATATATATATATATATATATATATATATATATATATATATATATATATATATATATATATATACATATATATATATATATACATATATATATATATATATATACATATATATATATATATATATACATATATATATATATATATATATACATATATATATATATATATATATATATATATATATATATATATATATATATATATATATATATATATATATAGTCTTCCACAAAAGTCAAGGTACAGTGATAAATATCATGAAAATTGTTTGATATTTTTATTTAAAAAACGTATAGTGATAAAATTTTTTTGGTATTACTTCAACTATAATCATTACACTTTAAATTCATGTAAAACAGAACGAAAATTCTGTCGTATTAATATATTATTACATATGATGTGTTGGAAAGTCAATGAATGAAGTCCACAAAAGTCATGGTACACCTAAAGAAAAATGATACAAATTGTAATTATAGTCTTGCATAGTTATTTGAATTATACTTTTCTTAATATTTTGTTGGATATCCTTTCATCTGAATTACTGACTTCAGTCTTTTAAGCATAGAATATACCAATTTTTTAGTAAATTCGCTGCTGATTCTGGCCCACTCCTCCAATATAACATCCTTAAGCTGCGCCTTGCTTGATATCACTCTTTTTCGGATTTTTGTCTCAAGCTCATTCCAAAGATGCTCTATAGGGTGCAAATCAGGGCTTTGAGGCGGTGTAGCAAGCATGCGAGTATTGTACAATAGCCACATTCGAACTTTATGCGCAGTGTGCTTAGGGTCATTGTCCTGTTGAAACAAGAAATCTTGTCGTATACCTAATTTGGCTGCACTTTGTTTCATGTTGTTTCGTAGAATCTCTAAATAAGAGTTCTGATCCATAGTATTTTCGATGAATGTCAGATTTCCAACTCCAGCAGCAGCCATGCAACCCCAAACCATAACACCACCGCCTCCATGTTTTACTGTTTTAATAGTGTTCTTGGGATTAAATGCTTCTCCTACTTTTCGCCAGACCCTCTTATGCCCATTTACACCAAATATACAAAATTTAGACTCATCCGAAAATAAAACATTATCCCAAAACGTTATTGGTTTGTGAATATATGCTTTTGCAAATGTTATTCTTTTTTGTTTGTTTATGGAACTTACAAGAGGTTTTCTTCTAGGCGTACGAGATGAAAATCCAGCTTCTACGACAGCTCTGCGCACAGTTTCTGCGCTAACCTCCTTCTTATCATTAATTCCAAGAACATCGCAGATTTTTCTACAGCTTAGAAATGGATCTTGTTTTACCATTCGCGAAATTTTTCTCTTGTCCTTTGCACTTAGTTTAGATGGACGACCTGTTCGGGGCACATTTTCCGCTCTATTTTCCTTCTTAAATCGGTTTATCACTTTTTGAATGGTTGACCGACTTCGCAACACTAGTTCAACTATTTCAGAATATGATTTGCTCTGATTTGAATGCAGATTAATAATTATTTCACGCTCCTTAATACTCAACTCCTTTCGACTCATTTTTTAAAAATTTTATTAAATAAAAGATACACCACGAATACGGACGCGATATTAAAGACAGCGGCCTACGGTTGTTAACTCACTCTGATAATATGAACTTGGGGGATTCCCCTTTTAACAAATAACAGGGCATTTTCTGCAACTGTACCAAGACTTTTGTGGAGTAGAAAAGAGACATTGCCAACAAAAAATGATTGTCTTCAATGATCATTATTGCCGAATCCCTTTAAATTTATGAAAACTTAAATTCAACAGAACTCGTATTATTACCATTTCATAACTTTTGGTTTTCAAATAAAAATATTGATTCAGTAATACAATTTTCAGTTACCGATTCTCTGTACCTTGACTTTTGTGGAAGACTGTATATATATATATATATATATATATATATATATATATATATATATATATATACATATATACATATATATACAGAGGTGGCCAAAAGTGATCGGACAATACAAGAAACAAGCAATAAAATACTTTTACGAGCATAAGCTTTGAAATGAAATAAAAATTTTTCCCTTATATAAAAGTTACTTGTATTCTCAATTAATTGCACAAAAAAATAAAACAGAAATAAAAAGATTTTCACAAGAAAATTAACAACTAATTCAAATTCACATTGCATCAAGTGGACAAAAGTAATATATATAAGGGAAAAATTTTTATTTCATTTCAAAGCTTATGCTCGTAAAAGTATTTTATTGCTTGTTTCTTGTATTGTCCGATCACTTTTGGCCACCTCTGTATATATACATATATATATATATATATATATATATATATATATATATATATATATATATATATATATATATATATATATATATATATATGCATATATATATATATATATATATATATATATGCATATATATATATATATATATATATATATATATATATATACACATACATATATATATATATATATATATATATATACATATATATATGTGTATATATATATATATATATATATATATATATATATATATATATATATATATATATATATATATATATATATATATATGATGCTCTCCGCAATAGGTAAATTTCTCTCGAGAAATTTACCTAAAATCAGTAGGAGTCTTGTGATAAGTTGTCTGTGATTTGCGCCATTTGCTCGTCAACGTTCGAAATATTGTATCTGCATCCGTTTTCAGCAAAAAATAATATCTAGAAATCGTAGAAATCATTTTTGAAATAAAAAAGATAAGCATTTTCGTGGAAACCTTAACGGCCCACGTAATACTCGCATTATTACGGTACGCATAGTAATCGCTTACGAAACGTTGTTGTCGCGAGGTGGACAACACAAGTGGATAATTTTTCACCTTTAAGTGGTTGCATAGTTTTTCCTCCTTGCTTTCTCAATTATTTTTGTAAGTGAAATTAGGAAAATTGCCCGGAAATATTCCGACCTTATCTTGACCATATGAAGAAAAGATTTACCCTAAAATTTCATATTTTTACGAGTGAGGACCGAATACCCTTGTTTTGTTCCCACCTCTATGGAGTTTCACCGAGACAGCGCAGAATACTGCCAGGCCCAGCACAAATAAGCTAGAAATTTGGGAAATCGCTGAACCGAGAATATTTTTATACGTACTATATATAATCGTAGTAAACAATAACGAGAATAACCGTAGAAAACCAAAAATAAATATTTCACGAGCAAAAACATCTGTTAATTTTGTTTCCTGTATTAATGAGGTGAAATTTAACATTAAATCTAACTTCGTTCGCATATAATATGCAAAAGAAAATACGAATGAACACTTAAAATAATTAAGTTAAGTTAATCGAATAGTACTAAAACACGACCTATAGTTAGATAATAAATATCATTCAATTTAGTTTCTAGTTATATTGTTAACAACATTGGAACCATTCACATCACCAGCGGGCACCCGGCGAGGATGTGGGTAATCACCCTATTTTTTTATAATAAATATATTATAAACAATTTTGTTTTTCCGATTTTCGTATTTTATTTTTGCCTAATTTTAAAGAATTTATTTTTTTTACGACTGCAAAAGCATATCTGCAAAGTTGATTATTATCTATGTATGTATCTTATGAAATATGTATTTCGCGTTTGTTATTTCAATTATTGTTACTTTGACTATTTATATAATATAGACAAAAAGAATTGATATTAAATGAAGTAAAAATAATTAAAGAGAAGTAAAAATAATTGCAAGAGATATCATAGAAACATTTTTTAAGACAATTTTCATTTAATAAGTGGGAATTTGTTAGTTGATTTTGTTTTGAGTAGTTACAAATACACGTACATACGCAAGTTATTTTCAATAATTGCAAAAGCGTTTAAATATTTCTTACGCTTTAGTAAAATAAATAGCTTACTTTGGTATTTGGAATAGTTTGTCTAGTCTATAAAGGGAAGAAATAAAAATGTTTTATAATTAGAAATTGAAAATTCAGTCTTTCCTTTTCCTCCAACCTGGCCGGGTATGGGACCCGCAACGATGGCCGGCCCCTCCACTGATATGAGTTAGCCATCGGGCGCGCTCTTCCTTTTTTTGTGTTATGGGGGCTCTTGCCCGGGTAGAGTGGCCTTCCGGTCACGTGCCCTTTTATGATATAGTGTTATGTGATTCCATGGCATAATACTATAACATAAATTGCCCACGTTTATATTCCTCATTTGATGGGAAAACATGTAAATTATGTTTGAATGTAGTATATATATAGTATATATCTATATATATATATATATATATATATATATATATATATATATATATATATATATATATATATACCGGTATATATATACATACACACATATATATATAAATATATATATATATATATATATATATATATATATATATATATATACATGCATTTATATATATATATATATATATATATATATATATATATATATATATATATATATATATATATGTGTGTGTGTGTATATATATATATATATAAATATATATACATGCATTTATATATATATATATATATATATATATATATATATATATATATCTATATATATATATATATATATATATGTATATATATATATATATATATATATATATATGTATATATATATATATATATATATATATATATATGTTATATATATATATATATACATTTATATATATACATATATATACATTTATTTATATTTATATATATATATATATATATATATATATATATATATATATATATATATATATATATATATGTATATAACTATGTATATATATATATATATATATATATATATATATATATATATATATATATATGTATATAACTATGTATATATATATATATATATATATATATATATATATATATATATATATAACTATGTATATATATATATATATATATATATATATATATATATATATATGTATATGTGTATATATATATATATATATATATATATGTGTGTGTGTGTGTGTGTGTGTGTACATGCATATATATATATATATATATATATATATACATATATATATATGCATGCATTTATATATATATATATATATATATATATATATATATATATATATATATATATATATATATATATATATATATATATATTAAAAAAAATCGACTTTTTCTATTGAAGTTCTGTTATGTTTGTTTGCTGTTTACTTTTTTTGACGCGTGAAATTTGGTCTTTGTGTATTACTTTAGTTTAATGTTTATGTTGTGTTCAGTTCTTATTAAATAAGTCTTTGATTCCTTATACACACTTTTGATTTTGTGTTAATTACCTTGTTTTAATAAAATTCTTAATACAAGTAATTAAGGTGTTTACTTTGTAATAAATATAAGCAGTCGAGAAGCCCCGTGGTGATCAGGAGTGGCTGCTCCTGAAGAGATAAGGTGGTCACCCCGTCGAAACTGCTTAGTTTGTTGTTTTACTAGTGTAAAGTAAACTACATCCGTCAAGTTTCCATCCTTTAGGCAGAGATGAGT